>NW_004624842.1:2157307-2201953 GCF_000247695.1 Heterocephalus glaber | reverse complement strand
CCCCCCCCCCCATTCTCTGCGTCTGAAGGTACTCAGGTCTGCGCTGGCTGGCCGGAGGAGAGGGCAGTGTGCAGCTGTGCCGGGGCTCCTTGGCCCCTCCCCTCCTCGGGCCCCTTTGTCTCTGACTTCCGGTCTGGATCCTCTCTGCGTGACTCCTGCGCTTCCTCTGTATCTCTCTGTCCCGCTTTGTTTCTGACTTCCTTCCATCCTCTTTCCCTCTCTTTCTCTCTCTGCCCATTGTGTTTCTAACTCCCCCCCCCCCCCAGCTCTTTCCCTTTCTCCCCTGGCCTTTCTCTGTCTCTCCCTTCCTCCCAGCCCTTCTCGATTTTTCCAGATGAGCCATGTCTGACTTGGTCTCATGCCACAGAGTTCCCGCACTCCCTCCCCTTTGCCTTCTGCGCCTTCCTCCGGGCTCCATGCGTGGCGTGTGTGTGTGTGTGTGTGTGTGTGTGTGTGTGTGTGTGCGCGCGCGCGCTTTGTGCGCCTGTGTCCGTGTCTGTGTGTATCCTCCCACTTCCTCTGTCTCCCCTAACCCACCGGGGCTCCTGGGTGTACCTGTCTGCCTTGGGGTCTTATCTTCTCACCTGCATCTTTCCCCAGATGTGGTTTACGCACTCCTGGGGTGCCACACTGGGGGATCCTGAAGTCAGTACCATACTCTGTAACACCAACTATACTCACCCTCTCCTGAGACCTGGTCCCCGAGGCTCCGGAGTTGGAGATTCCTGTCATCCCCCTTCCCTGGGCGGGGCCTGTGGATCTGTCCCTCATCCCAAGGAACAATCAAGACGGCACGGACATCCCCTGTGCAGCTTCCTCTCCACAGCCACCTCCCCCTGTCACGTCACCCTTGCCTGCCTTTCCTTGCAAGGACCCTGCTGGCTCCTCCTGAGAGGTCTCCTACCTCTGCGCCCTTCTCCTGAAGCTTTTAGCTCCCCAGTGTGCAAAGACCAGCATCACCTCTCTGGGGGCCCCGCCTGTCCTCTCTCTCTCCCTTTTCTTTGTCTCAGTCTCTCTGTCTCTGTTCCTCTCTCCCTCTCTCTGTGCTTCTGCTCTTCCTGGCTTTGTCCTCTGCCTCTGGCCTCTTCTCCTCTGCTCTCCTCCTCCCCAGTCCCCCTGGGACCCTGCCCTGTGCTCTTGGGCTCTGGGATTCTCCTCCAGGAGGTCCCTCCCCTTCCCTGGCCTCTGATTTAGCCCTGACTTGACATCTCAGATTGAGGTCAGCCTACCCAGGAGTCTGCACACTGCAGGTGATCAGTAAATGCACCCCTGGTCCCCTGAGTGAGTGTGGACATATTTGGGCTCTGAGGCTCTGTGCTTCCCCCTCTCTCTTCACCCCACCCTCATTCCCTGTCTCCTTCCACTGCATTCATGCCGTGCACTGGTGTGTGTGTGTGCGTGCACGCGTGTGTGTGTGATGGCCTCCCCTTGCTTGTTCTGTGTGGCTTCATCTCCATTTACCCTCTGTGCTATTTTTCTTTTTCTTGTTTCTTTCCAGGCACATGGTTTTTCCTGACTTGAAAAGTAATGCATCTTCATGATGGAATGTTTAGAAAATACAGAGAAACACAGGGAAAAGCTATGGAAGTCCCTAAGGGTTGCTTTTCTCAAATGGAGAGGCCCCAGGTGGATCCTAGGAGTGGACTTGCCATGGGTGTGGAAGCCTGGGCACTGGCAGGCAGGTGTGCCTTCCAGGTGTGCCTTACACACCTTGTCTACCCCTCCTCCAACTCCAGTTCACTCTCCCCTCTGTTCCTCGAAGGGACTCTCCGCCACCAGCGGTCTCTGTCTCTATCTGTCTGGTCTATCTCTGAGCCTCCTGGGTTGTCTCCCAGCCTGTCCTTCACCCTCACCTCCATCCATCCATCCATCCATCCATTCATTCAGTCTCATCGCATTTTGTGGTCCCACCACCCTGTGAGCTTCTGGAGCTGTTTGTTGGAGAGGGTGTGTTCACATGCCTGGCTCCTAAACACCATCTGCCTGTCTGTCTATTTGTCACCTCCCTGTCTCTGCAGCCGTTTTGAACTGCCATCTTCCCTTTGCCTGGTCCTCTGTGTGTGTGCTTGTGTCCTTCCACATGCTTCTTGCCTCATACATGTCCTCTCCGTGTCACCTCACTGCTGTTCCTCCATCTCCATGGGTCACTCTCATTCATAAGTTTTTTGCTCATTCAAAAAATAGCGCATCATTTTTTTCTAAATTGTTGGCTGAGCACAGAAATCTTTATTGTCTTTGTAATAAGAAAAACCCAGTAAAGTTATAACTACCACAACCTCATGGTTCTGTCCCCTTGCTGAGTCATGTCTGGGCTGGGGTGATGGGAGTGTATTGTGTGTGTGTGTGTGTGTGTGTGTGTGTGTGTGTCTATTCATTATCCATCTCTAGCTTTCCTGGTCTGCCTTGCTTCTTTCCTCTTCTCTACCCTTTTCCTCCCTTGGAGATTTCTGGAATTTCACTCTGGCTGCTTGCCCTGTGAGTCTGAAGAATGGTACTCTGTGTGTGTGCGCGCGTGTATACAGTGGCTGCCCCCCCTTGGCCTGCCTCTCTGCAGCCTCGCTGAGCTTTGTTCCCCCTCCACAGAGAGATTCTTTCTTTTAGAAATGACATTTATCATTTTCCATCTTTTTCTTATGGAATACGTTTTCACTATAGAAAAAGCAGAGAATACCCCGAGAGAGAGAGGAGCTGTGGTAACCCTGGGAGACTTTGCTCTGTCTTCTTGTATCTGGGAAACTTTCCTTTCTCTGTGTGTCTTTCTTTGCAGGTCCATTTCCCTCTCTTCTCACTTATTCTTTCCTTCAGAAGCATTTGGGGCCCCTCTTGGGGCGCCCGTGTGTCCTGTTGGCCCATCTGGCTGTCTTTGTCTGCGAGGTGTTTCCTCCTCCCTCCTCCTGCTGTCGGGTGTGTGCCAGGGTGCTGGGCAGAGAGGCTGAGCAGAAAGAAGACAACAGACTCCCCTCCCAGCCACAGCCCCTCCTGCGTCCACCCTTTTCCTGGGGTCCCTGAGCTTGGAGAAGAGCACTGTGGCCGGAAGTAGAGGCCTAGTGCCCAGCTGGCAGCGGGAGCAGAGGCTGCAGGGTTCTGGAAGGTTCCCTGTGGGCTCTGAACCTGTGGGCAGGGGACCGGGCTTCCCACCTGGGGGATAGGAGCGTGGCCACTGAGGTTGTGGGAAGCTGGAGGGGGCTCCCTGCAGGTCCCCTCAGCTCTGTCCGTGTAGCTCCCCCTGCTCCTCCAGCTGTCACTCTACTCTACCCTCACACGGCCTGGCACTTCCACACAGTAGAAAAGCCCCTGGGCTCCCTGTCACACACCTGGGTTCGAATCTCACACCTGTCCTCAGGTGACACTCCTCAGAGCCTGAGTCCTCACTTGCAAAATGGGGACAATAAGCTCTTGGAGAGTAAATGTGACAGCTCACACACAGAATGCTTAGCTTGGGGAAGCAGGCAGCAAGCGCTAGACCACGCAGAGCTGCGGCCATGGCTGGCAGCCCGTCACCATGGTTTCCCCTTCCCTCTGGCTGGATCACAGTTGGCTTCACTCTGTAGGTCCCACCCGTCCGTCCCTCCCTCACTCCCTTGCGCCTTCCCTTCTTCCTTTTCTCCACAGACACCTTCCTTCCAGACTCCAGGCGCTGTGCTAGGGCTGGGCGAGTGTGTGCATATGTCCGCTCAAGTTCTCAGGAGGCCCGGGGTGGCCCTGTTCCCAACATGCCTTTCAGAGGAGCTGTGTGAGGGGTTTCCACACCTTCCCAGACATCTGCTGTGGCCACTGCCCAGCTCCTGGCACTCTTTGCATGTTGTCAGCACCCAAGGGTCCCCCGCTTTATCCTCGGCTTCTGCCACTCAAGCTAGAGTTGTCCTACTTCCTACCAGTTCACCTCCCCAGAGTCCTCCCTTCCCTGTCCCCTTGCCCTGGCCAGACACAGTTGGTGCAGGCCTGGAGGGTGGCTTGGGAGTTCCCAGTCCTCAGGGGGGATATGGACGGTGATGGGATGGATGGTGGTGAGAGCCTGTGGCGGGGTCAGGGAACAGAGTGGGATGTGGGCAAGTCTCACCCTGAACCCCACCTTGAACCAGCTCTGCCCCTCTCCGCCTTGGGGCCTCTCCTTGGCTCTGCGTGTACAGGTTGGGGTGTCCGACTGGCCAGGCTGGCCCGAGTCTGCCTCAGGGTCACCCCCACCTCAGTTTCTCCCTCTCTGGAATACAGTGGACAGCAGCCTCTTCCAAAGGCTGTGGCAGGACCCAGATGGGGCCTGGTGCATGGCCAGTGCTCCTGGATGTGTACCCCGAGGTGCCGACCTGCTCCTGGCTCCCTCCTCTCCTCACAGCCCAGGGCTCCTGTGGCCACGACAGTGTCCCCAGCACCCTCCTGGGGTGTAGGAGGCGTCCTTGGTCAGCACAGGAATGAGCTCCTCGAGCCCCTTGGAGAGCAGATCCGACTGAGGCAGGCAGAGGGCCGGCCAGGTGGACACATGTGAACTCACATGGAGCGTACACACACCAGACACACAGCAGGATGGACCCTGAGTTGGAGGAAAACTGAATTCAACCCCAGAGACCAGTGATGAGAAAGAGAAGATGAAGGAAGGGCTCAGGGGTATGGAAGAAGGATGCTTGTCAGGCAGACCCAATAGGACAGAAAGATGGGGACTTGGCACGGAGCCCACTGAGGGGTGTTGGGGTCTGTGCTGGTGAGCTGGCTGTTGCAGGGCCTGGTGAGTGGACCTGAGAGATGCGGGTTTGGGGTACCAGAAGAAAAGATAGAGGAAAGTGAAGAGCAGATCCAGAAAGGCAGAGAAGAGACAGATACAGATACAGGGAGAGGCAGAGATGCTTAGAGAGACAAAGGAGACGCAGGAGACAGAGTCAGGGTGTGGCGTGGGTGACAGAGGAAGATGCTGGCTTGGAAAGCCCCAGAGTGAGGGTGCACCCCATGGCCCTTCCGGGGTCAGGACAGCTGGGGGCCCAAGTGGCCTTCACCAACACACAATTGGCTGCCAAGACCTTGGCTCTGGCTGTCCCCTTGGCCTGGACTGCCAGTCTCCTTCCCTCCTCTTCTTCACCCAGCTTTCTCCTTCGCCCCCACCCCCAGGCACATCGCAAGTTCTCATCTCCAGCTTCCTGTCCTGGACCTGCTCTCCCATAGCCTGGGGGGCTCTAGCACTGGCCAGACACCTTCTGGGAGATGGGGCCTTGCCCTTCCAGCACAGGGCCGAGTGCAACTGAGACTCCTGGGGACCCTGGAGATGGCTGAAAGGATGACTGCACCTTCCTCTCAGCCTGGACAACTTATATGTATCCTTCAAGGCCCAATTCAAATGGTCCCTCCTTGCTAAAGCCTCTTCTGACCTCCTGTTAGTCAGTGGCACCCTCTCTGGATGCTCATAAATATGGCTGTTAAATCTCAGATTGCCTCATTGCTTCCTTTTTGTCATGGGTG
The DNA here is from genome assembly GCF_000247695.1 of Heterocephalus glaber. The sequence goes on along the minus strand of NW_004624842.1, from coordinate 2,196,508 downwards.
CTCAAGGGCAGAGCAAGACCATAAGACAATGGGAACAGCTGATCATCACTTGTGTTTACTGCATGCCAGACACAGCTAAGAGCCTCACATGGGGTCTCGTGTATTTTTTATAACGTGATTGGAGATCTGTTATTGTCTCCGTTTACACGTGGAGAAACCAGCAAGGCTCAGGGAAGTGAGATGACTTGTTCTGGGTCACCCAGAAAATAAGTGGTGGAGATGCAATTTGAGCCCAGGCCGCCTGGTTCCAGAAGATATAAGGCAACAGGGAGCACTGTGCTGCTCAGTGTTTTCTCTCCCATTGTAAAGGGCCATGCAGTCTTTCTCTTTTCTGCATCTCCTGCCCTGCCCTGAGCCCTGGGGGCCCCATTCTGCACCTCCTCGTTAGGCAGCACCCTCTACTGCTGTACCACCCCCTTATCCCTCCCGGCCATCCTCAGGATGAAGACACGAGGTCAGCATAGGCCAGGCCCCTCCACGGTTTCCTCAGATGCCCCACTTTGTCTCCTGTTCTCATAAATGCTGGACCTCACCACCCTCTGGGACTGCAGTCAGAAGCCCCTCACCTCTGACTCCCAGATCCTGCAGCCCACCCCCAACTGTCCCCACTTCCTGCTGACTCTCCCTCGGGGCTCTGGACAGCTCCTGCTTCAGCCCTTCCCTCTGCTGGGCCCCCTCCTGGTTCCTGCTAAAGCCAAGCCCTCCATGTCTTGCTCAAACACCTGTTACCTTTGGAAGTTCCCTCATCTGTAAAGGAAGCTGGGGACAACGTGTTCCTCATGGGGTGTCTCAAGGATTAGTGAAATCTTGAAAAGCTGTTCCGGCAGGACTGGGCTCATATAGCTGTCACTAGAGATTAAAGGGGGAGGTTATGAGGGATTTTCTGAATGAGTGAGTGAGGGACCCAGTGGGTGTGCCATTCTTCCCCTCCTGTCACCTCCCTCCCACTGCCTGTCTCCAGGGCAGGGATTTTAACGTTCTGAAGGATGGCTCCCCTTTGAAACTGTCTTGATCCCTGCAGCCAGCATACAAAGCTCTCCAGTCCTCAACAGAGAGCCCTGCCCGGATGCCATCTCTCTCCTAGCGAAAGCTTTCTTTCCTCCTCTCTCAGAAAAGCTTTGGGAAAGAGTCACCTCCTTCTCTTTAGGCCATTTCCTTCCCTGCTTTTGGGACTCCCTTGCCCAGGTCAAGGGCATCAATGGCCTGCATGCTGCCCGTTTAATGAACTCCCAGCTGCATTTCAATATTGCTTTTGGTTTCCAAGACAAGCCCCCCCATCTCTCCTCACATCTTTCCATCACTGCGTGCTTGCAGAGAGCGGAGGAACCCTTCTCAGTGTTGCTGAAATGTGGGGCACGTGGCTCACTCTTTAGCTTTCCTCTCTGTCCCTCCCTCCTTTTTCCCCCCCTGGGTACTGGGGATGGAACCCAGGGGCTTGCACATGCTGGACAAGTGTTCTATCACTGAGCTATGTCCCAAGTCTCTTTTCTTCTGTTTTGAGACAGGATCTTGCTAAGTTGCTAAGTTGCCCAGGCTGGCCTCGAACTTGTGATCTTCCTGCGTTCAGTCTCCCGAATAGATAGGATTACAGGTATGTGGTACCAAGCCTAGCTCCCTACTATTTTTTCTTTAATCCTCTCTAATTAGTCTTTGATCCCTACTTTGCTATTGACATTGCTCTTAGCAAGATCACCCAAGACCTCCGTCTTGTCAGTTCTTGGCCCTCATCTTCCTTGTCCACATCAGTGATGTTGGCTGTGGCTGATGACTTTCTTTTTTTCAAAACATTCCCTTTCCTTAAACTTCATGACACAGGGCTCTTCTGGCGGGTCCTTCTCAGTCTCTGTTGCTTCCTTCAACCTCTAAACACTCCCCTCTCTTCTTCATCTGCACTCTGCCCTTAGGGGACCCACCTAGGTCATCGGTTTGGCACACCACTTCTTGGCTGAGGACTCCTAACTCTCCTCTTCCTGAACTCCACCCCACAGCCGTTCAGCCTCTCTCCTTGGACATCCAGCAGGCATCTCTAATTCACATCTAGGACTGCACACACTACCTCTCCCCTGTACATCTGCTCCTCCTCCAGTCTTCCCCATCAGTAAAAGGCACCACTCTAAGACCCTAGACATCATCCTGGTGTCCCTTGTTCTTTCATCATTCATATTCATGTTTCATCCGTAGGTAAGTCCCACTGACGGAACCTCTAGAGCATCCCAGATCCATTCCATTTTCTTCTCCCCACCCACCTCATCCTTACTCCAACTCCCATGATTTCTCTGGGATATCAGCCTCCTCCTGGGCTCCCTGCTTCTGTCCCTGCTGGCAATCCATTTTCCATCCACAGCCAGATGGAACTTGTAAATCAGACCATGCTATCTCCTGATCATAAAACCCACTCTGTGTGCCATTCCCCACAGAACCTGACATGTCTCATCTCCAGCTCCACTGCCTGTGTTCTCTCCTCTCACTCTCTGGGTTCCACCCCGCTGGTCTGCTTGCTGACCCCCAGACTCACCAAGCTCTTTCCTGTCTTAGAGCTTTAGCTTTGCAGTCCTGAAGACTGGAAGATGCATCTAGAAACTCACAGCGCAGTCCCTCTCCATGTCCCTCAGCCCAGATGCTGACCTTCCCTTCTGAAGTAGCCTGTCCTGTCTTCTAGGCTCTGTCTCACCAAGCTGCTTTATCCTCCTCTCGACAATGATCTCATTCACTCAGTGGGTCTGTTTTTTGTCTTCTGTAATGAAAGGCCAGTTCCAGGAAAACAGGGCCTGACTCCACTCTGGTCCTTGCTATCATTTGGTCATTCACTAATATCTGGTGTCAAGTAGGTGCTCCAGAAATTCTTGCCAATTACGTGTTTGAAAGCTTTATTGGTGACCGAGTCCTGCCAAGTCTGTTCCTTAACAGCTCTCACCTCTGTGCCTCTTCCACCGCTCCCTTCTCTGCCTCCTTCCCTGCCTTGCTCCACCATTCTCCTTCTTTATTCTATTCCAGATGCTGAGCCATCCCTCTGAGTGCTCCCAGGTCAGGCCCTCCTCTTAAAATGAGGGGTCATCCTGCATGTGTGTGTGTGAACATACAACATGCCTGGGCATATGTCCATGTCTGTCTGTTTCACTTTAGGTCATATTTCTGCCTTTCTCATTCATTGGGTTTTGATCTAACTTCAGGTTTGCTTTATTCATTTATTTACTTGTTAATTTATTTTTTATTCAGGTATTTCATATTTAAATATCTTGTAGTAGATGCTATACTAGACAGCATAGATATGTGATGTGTGTATGTGCCATATATGTGAATCTCTTATATTCTGGGCTCTAATAAGTTGTCTCTCCCATTTCTGGATTATAGCCATCCATCCATCCATCCATCCATCCATCCATCTCTTCACCCTTCCACACACACCAGCCTAGCCTATCCATCCTTGTATCTACCCATCCACCTATCCACGCATCTACTCATCCACCTATCATCTAATATGCACCGAGTTCTGTGCCAGTCAGTGGAAGGTGCGTGTGTAGTGTCATGTCCATGCTGTCTGAGAGTCCCATATCCTTTTCTAAATGCCTGTCTTTACTTTACTCCAAATTCATACTGTTGTTGGATTTTTGTTCTGAGTTTATGAGTCATCCATGTGTGTGTGTGTGTGTGTGTGTGTGTGTGTGTGTGTATACATCTGTTAGTGTCCCATGTCTTCCTTCTGGGGCTTGGGCCGGGGTGGTTCCTGGTCTCTGGGTGAATGTGATTCACACTTTATCCACCTACTTTCTGATTAATCCACAGCAGTCGATTAAACACCTGCTTCATGTTAGGAGCTAGGCTAGTTCATTGTGTATGTGTGTGCATGTGGGGGTGTGTGCTGTCTGGTGTGCCCTGCTTTTGTCTCCTACTCCTCCTCTTGCTTCACCTGTCTTCACATCTTGGGACCTCACTGTCTGTCCCATGTTCCACTCCTCCATCCCTGTACCTGCTCACACTGCCCTTGGTGCTGACAGCCCTGCAGGCCAGACTAGCAGGCTTTTCTGCTCACAAATTGAAAACTCAAAGCTGATCCCCACTGGCTTTGGTTCAATAAACCCAGCATATGACAAACTCACTGCATCATTTCCATACCCCTAATATGTTTTGCTTCTCGTTCTCATTAGTGTGAGTGTCATTGCCTGCCTGGACCCACAGCCAGGAGCCCCGAGTCATCTTTGAGTTCTCACTCTCCTGCTATCCACAGCCCATCTGTTCCCCTTCCTATAGAATCTTCTTCCAAAAGCTGCTTAGCAGTGCCCTTACCTCACCATATTATGAGCCCCTGACTAAGCCCATGCTTAGACAACTGAATCCTAGACCACTACATCCAACCATCTGCCCACCACCCATCCACCCAGCCACCCATCATCAATCTATCCACCATCATCTGCCTATCCATCTGATCATCCACTCATCATCCATCCATCCAACAAATTTTCACAGCACACTTTCTGGGTGTCTTCTGAGGACCCAGGTCTCAGAGCCCCAGGTCATTTCCTGTAGGAGCTCAGAGTCCAGGAGAAGACAGGCCACCACTTATCATTATACTGCAGGATGGGTCATCAGACTGTATTTGGGGGAGTGACATCTGTCCTATTTGCCAGGGCCACTTCTCTTTCCATGTGCTTTCCTGAACTATTCTGGTCACACTCAGGGCTTCAGATGTCAACCCTGCCTTCATGCAACAATCCCTCACGTGTGTCAACTATCTTTTCTACCACCCCTACTTGGATGCCCAGTGACATCACAGACTTACCAAGACAGGATTCTCCTCAGGATTCCCCTCCTCGTTCCTTGTTCCCAAGCCCCATGTCCAAGGCCAGGAGACCCGATACCTTCTCTTCCTCCTTGGCCTCCTTCTCCAATTTAGCTTCAACATCTTGCTAACTATTCCTCCAACATCTCTCTCTCTCTCTCTTGCCTTCTCCATCTTCATGGCCAATGTTGTTTCCTGGGCAACAGCCACCTTCTCCTTCCTCTCCTGGTTCCTCTCAGCTAGGGAACGTGTTCACTTTTTTTCTCACTGGTGGAGAAACACTCTTTCTTGGCCCATCTCCCTCCCACCCTCACTCCTTCACTCTCAGAAGAGCTGGAAGGGTACCTTGGTTTTAGTGTTGCCAGCCCCACTTCCTCTTGCTACCATCCTGCTCAGGCAGAGTCCTCTACCAACACTTGCCTGCCAGATTGGTGGTCTCTCTCCCTTTGCTTGCCATCCATCCCCAGCCAGATCTCAACGCTGGGGTCACATCAGCCTCTTTTCCACCTTCTCAAACCTCTCTTTCAAGAATAAGGGACAGTGTGCTCTTCAGTGAGGCCCACAGCCATGTGCACTTTGGTTCTGGTATCTTTCTTGCCCACCAGATTGTGAACCTTTGGTGACAGGTTCTTCTGTGGATGTCCATACAGTGGGGCCTGGGGAATGTGTGTGATGAGTGGAAGGATGAATAGACAAACAGATGAGGGTTTGTCTGACTGTGAGTTTCCTCTTTCTCCTCATTCTCTATCAGTCCCTTCCTCCCCCTTTTCCATCTTTCTTTCTATTTTTTTTTCTTTACAAAAACTACTCTTTAGCTGGATGTGGTGGTGCATGCCTGTAATCTCAGCACTCTGGGAGGCTGAGGCAGGAAAATCGCAAGTTTCAGCCCAGCCTTGCCAATTTAGGGACAGGGAGACCCTGACTCAAAATAAAAATAAAAGTTACAAATTAAAAAGGCCAAGGGCCGGGGATTTAGCTTAGTGGTTCCACCACCTGCCTCGAAAGCACAAGGACCTGAGTTCGATCCTCAGTACCACCCCACCCCCCCCAAACAAATAAAGAGGCCGAGGATGCAGCTCAGTGCAAAGGCCCTGGGTTTAGTCCTCAGTATAACAAAATAAAACAAATTACTCTTCAATCTCACCAATAATATACAAATACATTATCTTCTTAAATGATCAAAATATCACGTATAAGATTAAAGTCTCTTCCACAGTTCCCCCACCCAGCATGGGCCCCCACCTTCCAATTCCCCGGAGAAACTAGAGCTATCATATTAGTGAGAAACTTCATCACACACAGTGGCTTATCTTTGCAAGGCCCTGGGTTCAATCAAAACAAAACAAACAAGGGCGGGGGATTTAGCTCAGTGGTTCCACCCTGCCTCGAAAGCGCAAGGTCCTGAGTTCCATCCCTGGTACCAAAAACAAACAAAAAACCCCCCAAACCAAACCAACCAACCAACCAACCAACAAACAAACAAAAAGAGAACTCACTTATACACACTCCTATAAAACAGCTAACATCCTACCCAGTGGTGAAAGCCTGCTTTCCTCTTCAGATCAGGAACAAGGGGAGGGCACTTTCACCATTCCTACTCATCATTATATTGGATATCCCAGCCAGTGCAGTAAGGCAAGAAAAAAAAAATAAATAAAAGAACATACACACTGGAAAAGAACAAATAAAACTGTGTCTACTAGCAAGTGATGTTGTTATCTACATAGAAACTTCTAAAGAATTTACAAAAGCTCCTAGAACTAGTAAGTTTATCAAGGTCACAAGATGAGAGGTCAATATAAAATAATCATTGAACAATTGGAAATGGGAGTATATTTATTCTTCTAGAAGATGCAGGATATGCTTTGGTAATCTTGTCATTTTGTTTTTTCTTTTGAAAGAAATTGCCTCCCGCTGTGTAACTATTCCCCAGCAGGCCTTTGCCCACAGCAGTTCCCTTGGGATCCTCTTCCCTTGTAGGACAAATGGCTACAGTCAGTTCTTCCCTCTGTGCACAGGATTCCAGTGAAGGAATGCGAGGAGCTTACTCCTCTTCCCAGGGGTGCACATTTTGATTGTTCCTGCTTTCTCATCGCTATAGACAGGGCTGTGATGAATGCGTGGTTTCTCCCTCGGGCTCTCCCAAACATTGTCTATACATTCACCTGCGTCTTGGGGTCTTTGAGTGCTCTATTGATCTCCTCCTCCCCTTGTCCTTTCTGTTCTTAACTCATCTTTCCAGGTTCTTTTTAGACTTGGACCAAACTCTTGAGTGTGTGTGTGAGTGTGTGTGTGAGTGTGTGTGTGTGTGTGTGCGTGCAAGTGCATGCCCGTGCATGTGCAGAGCTGGCCCTCAGCTCTCTCTTTTTCTCAAGCTTGTAAAATTCTCCATTTCCCATAGGTTTTGCTGTGTGTGCACACTCTTTCTGTCCTTCTCAGTGATTCTTCATCCACCTGCCTGTCTGTCCAGAGCACTACACTTGCTGAGCTGCTCCCAGGCTGTCTGTACCTCCTCTCCCTCCTTCTCTGACTCCTGCTTCACACACCCTCAATCCCTGGCCTGGTGCCTGTCCTGGATCTTCCCCTCTCCCACTTTTCACCAACTTCCTACAGGGTCCAAGAGTCCTTCTCTGCACCAACACTCCTTGTCCTCTGCTGTCCGAACCCTACTCATTTTCCCCCTTTCTTACCCCCTACTCACCCCAGAGCCTGCACTAAAACCAGGCCTCAGCTCCTGCTGCAAGGTGCTTCTCTCCTGATTCTCTTTAGCATTGGGAGTCACTGCCACCTGGGGTTTTGCATGCAGTCAGGTGCCTGAGTCATCCCTGACTCCGCTCACCACCCTGCCATCAGCCACGCATCTGTCCCCCTTTCTGTCAAGTCTCCCTCAAAGAGGCTGTTCCTGCCACAGCCCAGCCAGCAGCTTTGTAATGTGTAGACTGTCCACCCATCTGCCCATCCATCATCCGCCCATCCATCACACTTGCACGGAGCACCCGTGGGGCTCCGCAGAGGACTCAGGCCCCAAGCCTCAGCCTTTCAGCCTTATCCAGTGAGAGCTCAGAGTCCAAGACTGCTGCACTGCAGGACGGGTGATGCATCTTAGGACCATGCGGATCACAGTGTGCCCATGTGCGTGCCTGAGCATGTGTGCATGTGGAGGGGGGTGGATCTGTCTTAGACGCTTCTCCAGGTCCTCCACCCTCCTCCTTGTTCTGTGGCAGAGGCATCTCCCTCAGCTGTCCCCCCTCCTCTGGCTTCTGCCTCCTGCAGCTCTCCCTGACTTGTACCCACTCCCAGGAGTTCACAGGTCCCCTCCTCAGACATCACCTCCTTCAGTACCCCACGGCTTTCTCTGGCTGTGGGTCTGATTTCCACTCTAGCTCCCCAGCTCTGTCCCTCTGGCTTCACACGCTCACTGAGCTGAGCTGCCGAGGCCTCTACCCACATCCCACCCATCCTCACAGTTCCTTCTTCCCCAGACTCCCTCCCACTTCTCCTTTGCTCCTCCCAGCCTCCCAGCATCATGGTCCCGCCTGGCCTTCCTGCCTTCTCCTTCTTCCCAGATCCTCTCAACACGAGGAAATGGTCCACTCCCTCTGTCCTCCCCTCTGTCCACAGGCCAGCTGGGAGGGAACACGAAGCTGGGGCTGCACCTCTCCCTCCCCTCTCCCCCTGGAGTGCTGGCAAGGTCTCCCTCGCCTGGTCTTTGACAAACCCACATCTGCAGTGTCTCAGTGTTCCCTAGGACGGCTTCCTGCCCCCCTGCCTCCCCACTTTGTTTGGGCCAAAGCCACTCCTCCCAGGACCTGGGATCATTCACACCATGTCTTCTTGCTGAGCCACCCACCTGCTTTGGACCTCCTTTCCTGTGCTCTCCCCAGAGCACCCTGCTGGCCTCTGCTCTGGGCACTTGGGCCTGGCTCTTTTTTTGAGTACAGGGCCCCTAAGGGTGCTAGCACATGGCAGAGCTGACCAACGTTTGTGGCTAGAGGGGAGAATGGATGGCAGATGGACAGAAATTATCTGTCTAGAGAGTCTGCTCTCTTCCTTTGGGTCTCTTGCTCTCTTTCTCCCCTTGCTGCTCCCCTTTTCAGAATTAATATTTACTCATGGGGGATTTAGCTCAGTGGTTCTGCTGCCTGCCTCACAAGCACAAGGATCCAAGTTCAATTCCCAGTACCAAAAAAAAAAATTTACTTAAGTGATGCATGGCCACATCATCCCTGTATTAAAAGTAGAGTGCTCCAGGGGCACTGAGACCGCCCCCCCCAACTTCCCTCCTAGCCCCCTCTCAGCTTCTCATCTCTCCCTGTTTTTTCTAAATAAGATGATCATTCTCTGCATCCCGATGTGGGCCGTAGATGTTTCTCACTATGGGTTGATGTGAATCAGGGTCCCAGCAGGAAAGAGACAGAGCACTCAAGCTTTGGAACATTTGAGAATTTATTTACAAAGGTGCTATTTTGCAAGACAACCCTTGAGGGCTTTTATAGGAATTTAGAGCCAGTGGCAGAGGGATTGTGGCCATCTCCATCCCCTGAGGGAAGAAGGTGGGCGTAATGACTGTGTCCTGCAGACACAAAGTGCCTGGAGGGGTTGTGCAGAGAGCACAGGGCTTCCAGGCCAGGGACTATCCAGCTGAGGTGACCTGGGGAATAAACATTCTCATTTCATTTCCCCCACCTGCCTCCTGCCAGTCTACCCACTGGCCCAAGCCAAGGAGAAGCCCAAAGGCAGGGGGCCACTGATGGTCAGTGGTGTGGTCATCCTCTTGCAGCTGAGAAGAAGGGTGGAGAGCAGAGCTGGGGCAGCAAGCAGAACTTTCTGTCTCTGGCTCTTGATCAAGTTTGTTTCCAGTCTCTGGGTTACTTTCCCCCAACCCCCCATCCTGTGAACAGTTAGTGGGCACAGAGCATATCTCAGGTATCCTCAGCAGGGTGGGACAGCTCTTGAGAGGGACGGGCAGCAAGGAAGCCTGCGCCCTCTGCCTGCCCCCCATCTGTCTGCTTGCAGGTCTTATGCCCGCTTCCTCTCAACTTCCGTGTTGACGCAGAGTCCCCTTCTCTTCCTCTGTCTAACTTTGTCTTGCTCATCTCTGCTTCTTCCCTATCTCCATAGGAGTTATTGAATTTTGCTCAGAGGCTGTGCGTCATTCCTGCAGTGTATATGTGTGTGTGTGTGTGTGTGTGTGTGTGTGTGTGTGTGTGTGTGTTCTGGTGGCCTTTCCCTGCATCTCTCTTTTCTGGGGGATTGTGCAGTTTTTCTCTAAAGCTCTGAAAATCTCTTTGATTCCCCTAATCCTGGTTCTCACGTCCTTTTCTCAAAGGAAATCTTTTATCACCACGATGACCTACAACATGGTCACATAGGAGTCTTTTTCTTTTTGCTTTCTTTTTTATTTTATAAAAAACCCCCAAAATTTTATAACAAAGTAATAAGAGAATAACAATAGTTAATTTGCTGTTGCCTGGGATTTAGCTCAGTGGTTTCGCCTCCTTGTGCAAGCGCAAGGACCTGAGTTCGATCCCCAGTACCAAAAAAAAAAAAAAAAAGAACAAACAATATGCTGTGTATCATTATCTTCAAAGTAGTTTTACGGAGACAAAAGATTTTCTCTTATAAGAAGAAATAGATAATAGCACAAAACTTTATTTTTAATGAACTAAGAGAAACTAGTAGTATAAATGAAACAAATTGGCATATATATTAAAATATTTTTGAAACAATGGAATAGGTAATTTGGGTAATTATTTGACCTTCTCCCTACTTCTTATTTATCTATTTTGCTCTTTATTTATATATATATACATTTATATATATATTTGAACCATATTTATATATAGTTTCTCATATGAAAGAAGCCATATGATATTTAACCTTGTATGCTTGGTTTATTTCATTTAACATTATGTTCTCAAGTTGCATCTATTTACCTACAAATGCCTCAAGATTATCTTTCTTTATGGCAGAGTAGTATTCCATTGCATATAAATACGACATTTTCCTTATCCACTCATCTGTTGATGGACATATACTGTTTCCAAATTTAGCTATTATAAATTGTGCTGCTATAAACATGGGTACACATGTATCCCTGTAACATGATTTTAACTCTTTTGGGAAGATACCTAATAGGGGATATCTGGGTCAAATGGAATTTCTAGTTTTAGTTTTTTGAGGAATCCCCACACTGATGTCCATAGTGGTTATTCTTTTTGGTTTCTTTATTCAATTTTATTTTTATTCTTACTGCTTGACTTACTCTATCTCTTCATCCATCCTTCCATTCCTCCTTCCCTTCTTCCATCATCCATACCTTTACCCATCCACCATCATTCATACATCTATCCATCACTCACTGTCCATCTACCCATTCATTCATCCACACATCTATCCATCTTCCTCCCACTCACCCATTCGTTCATTCATTCATTCATCATTCATCCATTCATCCATCCATCTACCCATCTATTCATCCACCCACCCATCCACCTAGCATACAATGAATGCCTGGTAGGTGTTCTACTGAAGAGACAGCTCTCACAGGCTAAGATACATGCTGGTGGAGTTGAATCCTTGGGGAAGTAGGGAGAATACAGGGTGATGAGTGCATCTTTTGTTTTAATGTCACTGCACATTTTAGTGTGTATAAAAACAAGAGTAGTTCCACATCTCTGGATCCACTCTAGACCTGTCTGCTAAAGCACTGGACATTTAACCCACCTTGAAGCTCCAGAGAACTTCACCCTCAGCTGTATAGACTCACCAAATCTATGATGAACTCCATGTTTCCCCCTTTCCCCAAATCCAGTACTGAAAACACAGATAAGCCCCTTTCCCTCCACTTGCCTCCACTTCTAACCCGTGGCTGATTCCACCTCCAAGTTCCCTCTCATCTTTCCCTTTGATCAGCTCTTGCTTCTAGTCAGTGCGATTGCCCTGGCAACAGCGGTCCCCTCCCCCCACCCCTTGGGTTCCCTCAGCAGGTGGACATGCTTACCTCCTTCCCACCTGAGGAGTCACTTTTTCCTTTGACCCTTTGTTCCCATCTTCCTCTTGTCTTCTTTTTCCATCACAGAATGGCTGGCTCTCAACTCTGGCTGTGTCCACTTCCTCCCTCCCTCCCAACCAATCGTCTGCGACTCCCCACAGCAGCTGCTCTGTGTCCTCCAGGGAGGTTGGAGAAAGCCAGGACCCCTCCAAACTCCATAGCCTATTTTCCCTCCACTGGGGACCTTGGATGCTGGGGCTCTGTGCCCCTTTCTTTCCTTGACTGAGGCCTCTGGAACCATCTGTTTGTATTGTGGCCTTTGCGGCCTCCATTCTCCATATCTGCACTCCCAGGGTCCACCTTCCCTCTTCCTTGCTCTCTGCTTCTCTAGCTGGTCTCCCAGAGTCTGGGTGACTTCTTCATGCTGACCCCAGCCAGCGCTCCCGCTCTCCCCAATGCAGCTCTGCCGAGCAGGGCCATGGGTGATCCCCAGGAAAGCCCATGTCCTTCTCAAAGAAGTCTTTGCCACTTTGTGCCTGGGGGTCCCTCTTCATCAGGTGAGGGTCCCCGTGTCCTAGACACCCAGGATGCTGAGTATTGTGTGTTCGGGCACACTGTCAGGCTGTGAGCTCCGGGAACGCAGGTTGGGCATTGGACTTCTCGCAGCGTCTGTCTCGACACAGAGGAGGGTGTTGAGGGCTGTCTGGCTGGAGGGGACGGTGAAGGTCATGGGTCAAGGATCTGGAGAGCACTTCCTCCTCTTCCTCTGTCTCATTCTTTCACTCGCCCTCTCCATTTTCTCCCCCTTCTGATTTATAAGATTAGTTTTTAATTATACATGTGATACATGAAGAAATTCTTTTGGAAAAAAATTAAAGCATAGCAGACAGGCCTGAAGTTTCTTCATCTTGCTCCCCTGAGGGAAGCCACAGTGACCAGCTCCGTGTGACTGTCCCTGCAGGGCTGCTCATCTTGATGAAATAGAGCTGCTTTGGGGCACTGATTTAAAATATAAATGCTGTCTACTGTGAGCAGGCTTTAACAATGGGTTTCTCCCTGGTGATTAACCCTGATGTTCTTTCCATGGACATGTGGGTGCCCAGAACATGTGGGTGCGTGGAGCCCACAGTGGGCATCTCTTCCCTACTCTGCTCAGTGAGGGTGCATTGCTGGCTTGAATTAGCCCTAGGTAGCATTTACACCACAGAAATAGCCACAAGCTACAAATGGAGAGTTTTCTCCCCACGGAGCCCATTTGCCAGCAACCCTAGCATGTGATGCACTCTAGTTTGAACATCTGCCCCAGAGACCACCTCAGACTAGAGCTGCTGATGGAGTGGATGCTAGGATGTCTCTCTCCTCTGTCCACCAGGGTGGGTGAGGGTGCTGCAAACAGGCACGCTCCGAACTCCCCTTCTGCCTGTTCTCTCCTTCTGGGTTCTGGAGTGCTTATCAGAATTTATCCACAGCATTTGGGTTCTTTTCTGTCTGTCTGTCCATCTGAGCACTCAGAGGCTGCCTCTCCAGGTCTGAATCTTTGCTCCTCTCCTTCTCTCCTCTGTTCTGTCTCATCTTCTCCCTCATGTCTTCTCTCCAGATTTGGTCCCTGCCCCCAGGGTCACAATGGGTGCTTGCTGCTGTGTGGCTGTGTGGGCCTTGACCTCTATTTTTAGCTCTTTCTCAGGCTTTGCCCACCTTCCCTCCCCCACCTCCTCTGTATGCACGCCTGCTGTGCCCACGTCTCTGCATCTGCCTGCCTCTTGTTTCCCTGAGGGTCCCACCTCCCCCTCTTCATTTTATTTTTTAACTTTGCTATTGATGCACCATCCCCCACTTCCACTCTAGCTCTGCCTTCATCTTGCTCAGCCACGCTTCCTCCTGCTCTCCAGAGGAGTCTTATTGAATTTTGCCTCAAGTTTGTGCGTCATTCCTGCTGTGTGTGTGGTGTGTGGATGCACATGTGTGAGAGAGTGTGTGTCTGCCACTTTCCCCTTCCACTTCTCCCTCTTTCTAGGGTTTGTAGAGTTTTGCTCTTGCTCTGTGTCTTGCTATGTTCGTGTGTGTGTGTGTGTGTGTGTGTGTGTGTGTGTGTGTGTACCGGGTATGGGTCTCATCTTCCTGGGGCATGCTCAGGCTGGGTCCCACCACAGAAAGCCTCCAGTGCTCTGGACCAGAGTCTGTCTGTCCTCTCTCCTGTTCTTCTGGGGTCCTCGTTTCTCAGGCTGCACCTGATTTCCCATGAGCTCACTCCTTGCCCTCTGGAGGTCACCCCAGGCTCCTCCTATACCCAGAAACTACCCACCTCCATTCTGTAGCACACGCTATGGATTTGGAGTGGCCTTGACTGAGCCCCTCCATAGGTGCCACACACCTGTCTCATGGTTGCTACACCCTGGCTGTCCCCCTCCCAGTCCTCCCGTGTGGCTACCTATGGTCCCTCTGGGCCCCTCCCTGCCAGCTCTCCCTCCCAGGAATGGTTGGAGGCCCTCAGGCCTCCATAGCATCATGCGGGTGGGAGAATGGATGACTGAATCCACCTGTCCATCTGTCCATCCAGTCAACACATTTGTTGAGTGCCTGGGAGCTGCATTGAGGGAGGAGCACCAAAGTCCAGGTGGAGTCTTGAGGGGTCCTGGAGAGAAAGGACCAGCTGTCACCCCTGGGGAGGAGCAGTGATGGGGATTCCTGAAATTAAGCCTTCCCACCATTACTGTGTGCAGGTACTCTTATGTGCTTGTGGGTGTGTGTGCGTGTGCATGCATGGGTATGGTCTGTCCAGCTCTGTACTGGCCACCCCCTCAGATCCTTCCCTCTCACCCTGGCTCACTGTTGTCACTCCCCAGAACTGGATCTTCACTTCTCCGTCCCTTTCCTTCCCTGCATGCTGGGGCCACACTCTCTGCATCAGGACTTCACACGTGTGCCTCCTCCCTCAGATCCTTCAGCTCTGCCCTGTGGTCCTCTCCTCAGCCCACGCAGCCACCCACCTGCATTGCATCCTCAAACCCCTGCTGCTTTCTCCCCTTCTGTTCTGGTCTTATGCTCCTGCTCCTGGTCTCCAGGGACAGACATCCAGGGTCACTTTCTTGCCTCCTTCCTTCAAATCTGTGCCAAGTCTTCCCCCAAAGTGCCGGTCCTCTCCTTTCCTCCTTTTCACCTCCATAGCCCACATGGTTGTCCTGGCCACGCCACCCTTTGATCTCCTCCTGGCTTCACTCTTCTGCCACATTGGTGACCATTGTTCCCCTCTTGCTCTATTCTTACCCTCTCATCCCCAGAAGCCACGGGAAAGGAATCCTTGGCTCTGCTTTCTCCCATCCTTGCCCTGACCCCACACCATACTCAGCAGCTGTCCCCAGCCTCCTGGAGCCCACCATGGATCTCAAGTGAGCCCTCCACTGACTTCCTGCTTGCAAAAGCCCATGGCCCCTTTGTCTCATTTCCTCTGGCCCATGAGGACCCTGGACGCTCTTGGCTCTCCCCCCATCCCTTAGGGCTGTCCTCCTCTGCAGCCTTCTTCTCTGTCCTTCCCACCATGCTGATGCTCCTTGGGGCTCAGTCCTCATCTTCCTGTTCTCTTGGCTCCCCAAGGGCAGCTCTCTCTCATTCAGGATACCCAAGGCCACTCATTGTCCTTCTTGGCATAGACCTCTCTCCTGAATTTGGATTTGCACATCCGCACCCTTGAAGCACATCTCTGGATCCTCTCTGCCCTCCCCACACTGCTTTTCTCTTCTCCAGCCTCCTCCTTTGCCTGGCTGCTCATCTCTGCTGTGAGCAGACCGAGTCACAGGCACCCCCTTCACGCCTTCTGCCATGCCTAGTCCTATCACAGACTGTCAGCCCCTTCATGACAACTAGGGACCCTGCTTTGCTTCTGCAGGCCACTGCCATGTCATCTGAATACTGGCTCCCCGAGCCTCCCAGCCCCACTGCTGCCAGTTCTGCCCCCTTCTACCCACACTTGAAGCTGCCCAAGCCACCTTTCCAAATCTCCTACCTGGTAGCTTGCCCTTGGCTGGCCTAAGCCCTGCTCAGCAGCCCCACCATGGTCCTGGTAAAGGCCAAGCTAATGGTCCTGCTTTAAACCTTACTGTTTCTGCCCATGCTCTCTCATGCTTTGCAACTTCTCCTCCACCCAACCACAGCCATGATGGACCTCCTCCATGGCAAGGGGGTGTGGGCTAGTCCCTCTCCCTGCTTCTGCTCTTTCACCCTGGCCTGCATGGCATACAATGAAGCCCTTGGCTCTGGTATTTCACCCTCTCTGGTGAAGCCCCAGGCCTGTCCCCTGCGAGCCTATGGGACCTCAGAAGTATGTCCTGGGAACAGCCAGGCACAGGTTGTATGTGTTTGGGGATCTTTCCTTCCCAGCAGACCATGCAGGGTCTGAGTTGTCTCTGGGTTTTTGTTCGGAGGAAGGCTGAGGAATCCTGGCAGCTGGAAGAGAAGAGGAGTTCTGGGTGTGGCTATCTTCACTATCACTCTCTGTCCTCATCATCTTTTTTGCTTCCTCTTTTATTCTCTTCCTTTGAAAAATTAATTTCTGTTTATGAAGTGATGGTGTGAATGTGTTCAGCTTGAAAAAAATTAAAACACTGTAAGAAAGATTGAAGTCAGGGCTGGGGATTTAGCTCAGTGGTTTTGCCGCCTGCTGTGCAAGCGCAAGGACCCGAGTTCGATCCCCGGCACCAAAAAAAAAAAAAAAAAAAAGGAAGATTGAAGTCTTCTTTGAAACCCCATCTTTAGTTTTAGTTTGTAACTGATCTTCCCTAATGATCCACAGTTATTAGATGGGTGAATTATTTTGGTAGACAGGTAGACAGACAGACCGACAGATAGATGACAGGTAATAGAGAGGGGGAGGAAGGAAAGGAAGGAAAAGAAAACATGGCCCTTTTACTGTTGGTTTGGATATCGTGGTTGCAGTTCTAGTACAAATGCTATCGTTTTTTGCGTGAGATTTGGCGATGTGTCAGAGGCCTCTTCCATATCAGGGGGTAGACACATTTCATTCATTCTCTTGTCACCTCTACTAGAGGCATTGTTGTTGAGCTGGCCACCTCCTGCCAAGGGGTATTCAGATGTCCCTGCTCTTTTTTTTTTTTTTTTTTTTCCGGTACTGGGGATCGAACTTGGGACCTTGTGCTTGTGAGGCAGGCGGCGGAACCACTGAGCTAAATCCCCGGCCCTCTTTTGAGAAGATGGTGGCAGCTTCTGTGCACAGCCTCTTTCTGGATCTTGCTCATCCTGTGTCCCTAGTGTTTATCATCAGGCTGTGGTGTGTCTGTCCTGTCCACTGGTCTGCATGCACACAACTGCCTCTTGCCTGTCTTTCCCCAGCCCCTCTCTCATTGTTCCGTGTTCCCTCTAGATTAGGTCCTCGAGTTGTGTCACAATTGTGTCCGTGTGTCTCACTCTGAATCACACCTGTGGACCCTTCATAACACAGTTGTTGTTTTTTCTTCATTTCCATTCTCTCTTGCTGGGTGCCAGTAAACTCCTCTGCACCCACTCACCCTCCCACTCTTTCATCTGCCCACCTCAGGCCCTGAGCATATTCCAGGAGCTGGATGCTGGGATGGCTCCCGCATGTGAGTCTGCATGTGCTCCCTCCCCTGTGAGCCACATCAGTGTCTGCCTGTCGGTGTGTCTGTCTGTCCGTGTGCCTTCCCTCCACTGCCTCATTCACCGGCACTCGCTCCTGCTCTCCAGAGGAGCTGACCTTGTTCCCCTTGTGTGTGTGGTGTGTGTGTTCAGGCAGGCTGATCTCTCTGAGGTGCCATCAGGTCAGCTCCCATGCTCTTCCTCACTCTCCTGGGACACTTTCATCTGTCGCCCATCCCTCCAGCAGTCCACAGTGGGCCCAGTTAGCTCTGGAGCAGGGTCTGCCTGTCCCCTCTCTCTTCCTCTCCTTTCCCCTCTCCTCTTCCCTCTCTTATTCCTCCCACTCCCTATGAACTCACCCCATCCTCTGTGCTGACATCCGCCAACTGCTCCTGCAGCCAAGACCACTTACCCCTGCCTCGTTCTCTTCATCTCATGCCCCCAGATCCCTTCCCAGGGGCCTCAAACCCTCTGTGTCATCTTCACACCCTGAAATGTGTCTCTCATCTTGGTCTCATTAGCGCCCAGCACTGCTGCCTGCCTGGAGCTGCCTCAGGAGCCTAAGTCATCTCTGACTCCTCCTACTCCTGCTGCCCAAGGCCCTGTGTCCCTACTTCCTGCCATATCTCCCTGCTTGGGGTCACTGAGACCCCTCTACACCTCCATCCCTTCAGCCTCTGCCTCTGGCCAGGCCCCAGCATCTTGCGTCAGGACCACGGGTGAGGCATCCTCCTTGGTCCTCCAGGTTCCAGTCTCACTACCTCCTCTTCACCTCCATTGGCCTCTGGAAGGATCATGAACCTCCTTTGCTCAGACACTCCCATGGCTTCCAGTCAGAGCAAAAGCTAATATCCCTCCCGCAGGATCAGGCCTTATACAACCAGCTGCCCGCCAAGTTTCTCCCTCCTTTCCTCACACCTTCCCCTTGCTTTTGCTGCTCCATTCACACTGCCTCCTTGGTGCTCCCAGAACAGCGGCAGTGCTGTCACCCGGTGGCTCAGCCGGGGCTCTACATAGGTACATCTGATGGAGGGTTGAGTGGAGGCCAAACTCCAGCCCTGCTTTGGGGTCTCCTCTGCTTAGAGAAAAGCCTTTTTTTAAAAAAACCATACACCTAGCAGCCTTTTAACATTCTTGTCTATTCATTCCATCATCTCTGATGTTTTTGGATCTCTTTTTGTTTACTGCTTTATCTACTAATCATGGGTCACATTTTTCCGTTTCTTGGCCTGTCTAGGAAATTTTGATTGGATACTGGACATTATGGATGTTACATTGTTGATGGCCTGATTTTTGTTTTTTTCCACTAAAGACTGGCATACAGTTAAATTCCTTACTGATTACTTTGTCATTTTGAGTCTCCTTTGTATGCTGTTTTAGGGTAAGTCCATGGTAGCCTTTATTCATGAGATAGTTTCCTTTTCTCTCAAGGCCTGATTAAATGCCCTAATGCCCTGGATGATTGTCAAGGACTAGTATGATAGCTAGTCAAAACCTGGTTTTGACTAGCCTGAGTTCTAGGACCTCTGCCAGAGTTCTAGGGCCTCTGCCTGAGTTTTAGGACCCATTCAGAATAAAATGCCTTGGCCCATGCTCTTGGTCATTCAGAATTGTAAGCTAAAAAACCCCAGCAAACCCTCTTCTTAAAAATAAAGTACCCAGCTGGGTGTGGTGGCACACTTCTATAGTCCTAATACTCAGGAGGCTCAGGAAGGAGGGTCACCATGAGTTCAAGGCCAGCCTAAACTACATAGTGAGACTCTGTTTCCAAAAAACCAAAAACCAAAATAAAATAAAATAAAGCACCCAACTTCATGTATTTTGTTATAGCAACACAAAATGGACTAACACTCTGGATTTGATCTTTGGACAAAGATTTTTGGGGGATTGCTTCAAACATGCTAGGCAATCACTCTACCACTAAGCTACATCATCAGCCCCTTAAAATTTTTTTGAGACCAGAAACTATAAGTCGTCCAGGTTGGAATTGAACTAGTGATCCTCTTGCCTCAACCTTCTAGCTAGGATTATAGGTTCGTGCCATTGTGCCCAGTCAGGAATTGTCTCTTAATCTTCATCTTGCTTGTTGCCTGGAGAGGTTAAACCTTTTTGCAATCATCAGGTTTTGGCTTCTTCATGTTTAACAGCTAATTTATTTAGTTTATCTTTTTCATTTCTCATTTTACTATAAACGTCCAAAATAAACCAGATGGCATCTTCAACATTGCCTGGAAAGCTTCTTAACTTGATCATTCAGTTCATTAGGCACATTTCCTACTCCTCATGTTACTGTAAGCAATGATGTTACAAAAATTTCTGCCACTGCATTAAAAGGATTTTCTCCCCCACTTTCCAGTAAGACTTTCCTTATTTTCTTTTAAGCCCTCATTGCAGTCTTCTCAAAGGACACCATGTTTCTACAGTTACTCAGGACCCTTTAAACACTCATTATCATTCTCGAAGTCTTTCTAGCCTCTCCCTACTATCTTGTTCCAATGCCATTCCTATAGTTTAGGTTTTTATTGTGGTAGCACTTCATTTCCAAATGCCAAAATATGTATTAGTTACCTATTGCTGTGTAACAAATTGCCACAGAAGTCCAGCATCTCAAACAATAGGCCGTTACCATTGGCCTTTCTGATGGTCAGCGTCTGGGAACACATCTGGATGGTTTCGGCTCAGGGTCACTCAGGAGATTGCATAAGCTGTTGGCTGGCTCTGGAGTTTTGATGAGCGTTGGGGTATCTGTGGTCAAGATACCACAGATTCACAGGCTTCCCTAGGTATACTCAGGACGTGACAGCTGGCTCCCCCTGGAGGAGGTGAAGAGAGGGGAGAGAAAAGGAGAGCGAGAGGAAGGGAGGCTGTACTGCCTTTGGACCACAAATCCTATACCTTCACTTCTGCTTTATTTTATTGTTAGAAGTGAGTCACTAAATCCAACCCATATTCAGAGCAGGGGAATTTGGCTCTGCTTCTTGAAGGGAAGAATGTCAAAGAATTTGTAGACATGTTTTGCAACCACCACACTTGGCGTTATGGCCCTCTGGTATCTGGCCCTGACTAACCTGGACCAGTTACATGCTACCTCTGGACCTCAACTCCCTCCTGGTCCCTGCCAGAGAGGCTTTCGTGAGCAGGCAAAGGTGAATTGAGCAATATCTGGGCCTACAGGGAGAAAGCAAGCTCCTCCTGTGTTTGGGCCTGGGGGAGGGTGGTGGGCACAGGGCTGCCACAATACTCCCCACAGTCTGTGCCTATGAAAGGTTACAGGGCCATGGGGGTTGCCCCAAGCAGAGAATCCTGGTCCCTGGCCAGAGTCTTGCCTCATTGCTCACTTGTTCCACCACTCAGGGATGTGCCTTCCTCTCCATGGGCCTCAGTTTCTTAGTCTATAAATCAGAGGTGGCTGGGGGTGTTGGGGCCATTAAACAAGATGGCAGATGAGAGGAAGCTAAAAACCCCTCTGTTTTCTCCATGCTGCCTCTGAGCTGTCAAGGGCGACAGGCTCAAATCACATCGCCATGCTGACTGGCACCAACATGGATTACTTTCCTTCAGCCTTGGCTGGGTCTTAAGTG
Source organism: Heterocephalus glaber (assembly GCF_000247695.1). The sequence continues at coordinate 2,175,549 of NW_004624842.1, read as the reverse complement.
TCACCCAGCCACCCCTCCACTGGTCCCCAAGCTCCTTCCCTTTCTACCCTGCAGCTGTTACCCTGGAGCTCCACATGCCCTTCTCCTCTGGGCCCAGCCAACAACCTCAATTCCCACTTAGTAGAGAAACAGGCCTTTTGGGGGCCCAGGCCCTTATTGCTCATACATCTGCAGCCACCTGCCTACATCTCCCTGTGGTCAAGGCCAGCTGTCCTGTGTCTGTCCTCTCCTGGGCCTCATACTCCCTCTTCTGCTTCGGAGCTCCCCGCTTCCTGGCTCTTTCCTCTCTACTTGTGCAAATTCTCAACAGTTCCCACCCGTGGCTCTGCCTTCCTAGACAAGTTTCTCCATTTAGCTGTCTCCTACTACCTCCTTGTTTCAGTCTTTGCTGCCTCCAAGGTGGTCTTCCCAGCTTGCTTCCCAGAGGCCTGCCTGCTCACTTGCCCCCTTGGAAACTTTTGACATTGGCCCCAGTTCAGTGGAACAGCAGATAGGGACCCCAGGCAGGATCCAACCTGCCTCCCCAGGATCCCATAAAGTTCACTCAGGACCTGTGGATAAAGTTACCTGCCTAGGGCCTAATGAACTCACCTTGGGCAGCTCAGCCCGACCTGGAGGTATTGTTTCAGTCTAATCTTTCCACTTAGCCTGGAGCTCCTCAACTTGACTCTGCTTTTTCCTGCTTAAAGTTCTTGGTCTTTCTTCCCCAGGCCCTTTACCAACAGTCCTCTTCTTCTCAGGTCTGTCTGCCTGGCTTCCCCTTCTGGGTTGCTTCAGGCCCTCTGGATGAACACTGTCCTGAGGGTGTTCTACGGAGTCACAGCCAGTGGCTTCAGCTTGGCAGGGTCTGAGACTGCTGACCACCTCTTCTACGTCTTCTTCTCTCTCTTCTTTACTTTTGCCTCACCCTTCTCAGTACTGGGGATTGGACCCAAGGCCTTGTGTGTGCTAGACAAGCACTCTACCACTGTTTTACACCCTCGCCCCTTGATACAGGCTCTTGCTGATTTGCCTACGCTGGCCTCAAACTTGAGATCCTCATGTCTCAGCCTCCTGAGCAGCTGGAATTACAAATGAGTGGCAGCTTCTCTCTTTTTGACTACCTTCTTCTGGGCCTTTGCCTGCACTGGCAGTGCTCTGCCCACCTCTACACACGGTCTCCAGAGCGTGAGACCCTAAATTAAAGCTCTCTGGTCTATCTCCCACCTCTAAGTCAGCAGGCCCCAAACCAAGCTCTTTATCTTGTCTCCCAAGCCATGTCTCCTTCCTGAGTATGCATCTCAATGGGCTCTGCCATTCCTTGTCATTCCATCAGGTACTTACTTACTTAGCTTCTCCTAGGTGCCAGATACTGTGCTCAGTGCTGGGTTTAACGTTTGCAGTGGGTCACATGGGTGCTCAGATCTTTTAGCCAGTGTTTTGCATTACAACCCCCAACTGGGGTGTTTCTAGTGCTTCACAATGACCTCCTGCCTTTGTCTGGGGACTATTCTTTGGCTCCAGAGCTTCTTTGTCCACAGGTACTGAAAACCAGAAGTGCATGGATACTTATGTCTCCTTCCCCCACGTCCCCAGGTCCCTTGGCCAGTGCCTCCCTGCTTGAGAAAATGAAAGCCCAGCTCCCTTGCTTCCAAGAGAGACAACTTGGAGGTGTGACAGAGTTCCCTGTGGGGTAGGGCTGAGGCTACCCTCTGGGGACCATGGCAGGCTGCCTTCCCCTTTCCCATCCTGCTGCCCCATTCCCTCACCTACTTGTCTGGGATGACCTCCTGAGTAATTCACTGGCACCTAAATTCTTGTCCCAGAGCCTGCTTCTGGGGACCACCAGCCAAGAGTTACCAGCTCCTCTGAACAACTTCTGAAATCCTGCTTAGTTTCTCACCTGCTACATCTGTGATAGCCAACCTGACTCCATTTGTGTACCTAAAGAGTGATTCCCAGAGGTAGCCTTCCCTTTCCCCCTTGGGAGTCCCCTCAGTTAATGTATGACAGACCAACCCCTGCATCCTGTGTGAGCCTGCAGCTATGTTATCTTTACTACCTTGTAAACAGAAGACTCCTGCACCTATGTGACACTTTGTTTTAACTGAACTGTGTGAAACTTCCCTGACCCCTACTAGCTTGCAAAGTTCTGCTCCTGTGAAGTTCCACTTGTGCTCCCTGGCTCCCGGAGCCTTCCCCAAATAGAAGAGCCCTTAAAAAGAGCCTGCAAACTGCTTTTCCTTTGTCCAGAGTTTTTGGAGGCCTGAGCCTGCTCTGGATCAGCTGGCTGTGATAATAAAGGATTTCATTTAATTCAGAGTGAGGCGTATCTCTATAGTTCCAACTTGCCTGGTCCTATTACACATCCTGGGGTCACCCCCTGGTGTGGCCCTTGTCACTTATATGAATGCACCCAGCTCCTCCAGAGCACTGGTTTAACTTCTCCTCCAGCCTGGAACTCTCATCTGATCATGCCATTCCTCCCTCACCACCTCCCAGTCCTACCAACAAAGCCATGGGCCAAAGATTTGAATGGTAAAAACCCAAACTCCCCACACCTGACTATAGGAAGTGCTGGTGAGGATGAAGAATGACTGGAACTTTCCCACTCTGCTGGTAGGAACGCTAAATGGTGCAGCATTTTAACGTGGCTTGACAGTTTCTTATAAAGTTAAATAGACATTTCAAGATTTTTGGAGAACTTTTGCAGATGCCTTTAATATATATATATATTTTAACTGACATAATTGTACATATTCATGGAACGCAGTGTGATTGTTTTCCCCCTGCAGTTCTAGGACATTCAAAGAAGCACTCTACCACTGAGCTACATCCCCAGCCCTAGTGTGATACTCTGACACGCATTTATAATGTGCAATGATCTTATCAACATTATTAGCATATACATCATGTCAAACATTTATCATTTCTTTGTGGTAAGAACATTCAAAATCCTCCTTTGTAGCTATTTTGAAATATAAAATAAATTATTATTAACCATAGGCACCCTACCACCCTACATTAGAATTTAATCCTCCGATCTTACTGTCTTTTTGTAAAACATAAATTTTACCATATGACCCAGCAATTTTGCTCTTGGCAATTTAGCTAGAGGAATGAAAACATTTGCTCCTATCAACACTTCTAGGTAGATGTTTGTAGTAATTTTTTTCTATAATTGCTTCAAAACTTGAAACAACTCAAATATTATTCAACTAGTATAGATCTTAAAGCAAGCAAATATTGTGACACATTCATATAATGGACAATTTTCTCAATAAAAAGGAATAAATATTGATTTATGAAACAATATCAGTGAATCTCAAATGCATGATGATAAGTGAAAGAAGGCAGATTCCAAAAGGCTGCATTCTACATGGTTCCATTTATATGACATTCTGGAAAATGCAAAAATATAGGAACAGAGGGCAGATCAGTGGCTTTTAGGGACTGGTAGAGCATGAGGGAATTTCTTGGGGTGATGGAAATGTTTTATATTTTAATTGTGGTTGGGTTTATGCAGTTCTATGTATTTGGCAAAACTCTACACTAAAAAGAAAATGTTGAGTACACTCAATTTACGAATTAGTGCAACCACTTTGGCAATATCTACAAAAGCCTAACCCATGCCTATACTATGCCCCAGTGGTCCACTCCTAAGAATACTACCCATCAGAACTGACTGTATGCAGTCACTAAAGAAGTGTTCAGAATGCTCAGCAGCTTTGTGCTTCATAGAAAAAACCCAAATATCCACCAACAGGAGAACAGATCCATAGGTCCATCAGTGGTGTATTCTCATGAATGAATACTACATAGCAGTAAGAAAAGACAAATTACATCTCCACACAGCAACCTGTGTGAATCTCATAAACATATGTTTTGTGAAAAAAGCCAGAGCCACTGATTACATTCACATGAAGTTCAAGAAGTAGCAGAAACCTTTGGTGATAGAAGTCAAGATAGTAATTACGTCTGGGATGGAGGTACTAGCTGGGAAGGGGTGCAAGGGAATCTTGTAGGCAGATGAACTTGTTTTGTATCTCACTTTGGTGGTGGTGTGTGTGTTAAACCAGGCTGCACAATATAAATTTGTGCCCTGTGCTGCCCGTGTGCAACACAAAATACATTCAGCACCAATCAGCTCTGTTGACCATTGCAAGTGACCAGAAGTGACAGACAAAGAGGAAAACCTGACCCCACCAGGAGGGAAAATGAAACTAGTGCCTATGTGGGCCACTGAAATCCACGGAGGAGGAACACTTAGTCTCTAGAAGGACACAGGGATCAGGTTACCCACAAAAGGTAGAAGGTTTAATTAAGTCTGGCTTAACATAACATATGTGATTATCTGATGATAATCCCTGTATCTATACCCTCGGCCCCATCTGCTCACTGATGGTCGCATCCTTAATTGCTCAATGTTCCAGGCTACCTCTACGCAGAACATAAACACACTCACATCTCATGTTTGATGAAAACCGTTTCCCACTGGATCCTGCCTCCCTCCTCCCTTTCCCTTCTTGCTCCAGTGGTTGGTTTCTCAACCATTTGTGCCCCCGCCCCACTCTGACAAGCTGCTCTTACAAAGGTCCCCCGAAGGAAAGCATCATTCCTTCCCTGGTCCTCCAACCAGCCTCGCTGCTCCCAGCCCGTGGTGGTCACTCTCACCTTAATATGTCCTCCTCCCTTGCTTCCCGGTGTCCTCTCTGCTCTCCCAGGACCCCTCTGGATCCTTTCTGCCTCCCTGTCTCTTGTATCTGTCCTGCAAGAGCCACAACTCCTTGGCTATCTGAGCTGGAACTCCCAAGGACACCACTCAACCTCAGGCAGACTCCAGGCCTGGCCCCTACCTCTAGGCTCCCAGCGCTGTCTTTGAGTTGCCCAATGATCCCCTGTGCCTCCTGGCTCTGCTCCATACTGGTGTGTGCAGGACAATGGGGCCCCAGGTACCCATGGTAGGGCAGGTGACCATGGATCCTGTGAGCCTGCCATAGTCAGAGCTCAAAGTTCTGGGAGAAAGGAAAGGTTGCCCTGGGCAAGCTCTCTCCCAAATCCCCCGCTACTGTTTCTGTAAGCAGAGGCTGAGGCCAAGAGAAGCAGGCCAACTGCTCGGAGTCACAGACTGAGGCAGGGCCAGTGGCAGCTGATCAGAGCCTGTCCTGTCACCCCAAGGCCTTCCTCTTAGTTCAGCACCTGCCTCTGCAGAGTGGGGGCTGCTGAGGCAAGGAGAAAACTCTTGCCCAGAGCCCTCGAGGATCGCAGCCCTGCTATGTGCAGCCCATACTTCCTCTGCCCTGGGCGGCCGGGATTCAGAGACCTTCTCCAGCAACAGCCTCTTCTCCTGCCTCTTGCTCCCCGTCACCCTTCGGCCCTACAGGCTCCATTTTGTCCCCTTTGACACTCCAGTTGGTTTCTATAATTGAAAAAAATGAGAGAGAGAGAGAGAGAGAGAAAGATTGAGCTGCATTTCAGACATGTTATTTTATGTCAGGAGAAGTTTATTCAGGAGTGTCGGGGATTAATCCAGTTGCCAGGTGCTGAGGGGGTTCAAAGGCATGGGCTGGTGATTTCAGCTGGGGTGGGGGGAGTGTGGGACAGAACCCCCATCAATGTGAGCTACCAGGACCCAGGGGCAGGCAAGAGGGCCCAGAAGAATGCCAGGCTCACATTCTTTGACAAAAGGAAAATGAATCAATTTTGTACCATTCAGTGAAACACATGTTCTTGTCCGAAACTAATTTCCCACTGCTACACTGACCCTACCCCCAGCTTGACTGTCCCTCTCTTCCATCACTCACTGTGAACGCCATCCTTCCCCTAAGAGTGTCAGTATTCTGAAACTTACTTTCTATTCCCAGAATTCCGGAATTCTACTTGTGAGTTTTATTTTCTGTCCCTGAAAGCACATGCCGGCTGCTTCTATGAAGGAGACCTGGGGCTGGGGGAGAAGGACGGGAGGGGAACTTTCCACTGGACATCCTTTTGTAGATTTCAAGTTTTGGACTGTACACATGTATTTTCTTATTGAAAAGGACTTTTGAAAATGTTTCCATTTAAAAACAGTACCTTTCTGGACTGTGGTCCCTATCTAGCTCCCCTTGTCCCTCCTGCCTTCTCAGCCAGGACCTCCACTGTGTCATTTTTCAGTGGTCCTGTGCTTTGGCCTGAGGCTCCTTTGATAAAGGTCCCCGAAGCCTCCCTATGGCCAAGTCACCTCCCCTGATTTCTCTGGACATGGCCACTGTTGGCCACTCAGCCTGGTGGGAACTCTTGTCCCCAGAGCTGCCTATGGCAGAGGCTCCTGTGAGTGTCCTTCGCACCTTTGCCCTCTGGCTCTCCTTTTCCATCTCTCCAGCCTCCTCCTTGCACGGGAGCCTTGACTCCCTCCTGGACCCGTGACCTCCAGTGTGCACTCCACATCAGGGTCCTCCCTGCTTGGGGTCAGCTGTCATGGCCCCAGCCCCACCCCCTTGCCTTTGTGACCCCCCACTGCTTCTCTCAGGGAATACACACGAGTCTACTTGCCTGGCTTCAAGTCTGTACTCCACCACCTCCTTGATGTGGGCTAGTTTCCTGACCTCTTTGTATTTCTGTTTCTTCCTGTGTCAGGGATGATAGGTGAGGCAGTGTTTGCCTTCCAAAATAGTTATAAGTATAAACAAATTAGTATAAGTAAAGCTGTAGGGACATGGTCCATGAAATGTAAATACTAAACACATTTGTGAGATTAAAGTGTCCTGTACGAAACTCCTGATCTCCCCCTCAAAAGCCCCATCCTCTGGTGGCACACCTCACCTCCACCTCACACCCCAGGGGCTTTGCTTGACACTGCCCCCTCACCAGGGTGCACCGCAGCTCTGCTCCTCTTTACCTCCTAAATACCTCTCCCCATCTCCAGCCCCTCCTTGGTCCATGATCCCTTGAAATTGCTCTTATTAAGCTCATCAATGTTCTACTAATTGCCAAATGAAAAGAAAATTCAGCCTTCATCAGTTTGGATTTTCTGCTACATTTGGTCCTGCTGATTCTGTTCTCCTAGAAATGCTTTGGTAGCTCAGTTTCCATGACAACCTGCTCTCCTGCTCTGATCACGTGGCCACATGGTGATGACATTTCTTTCTCTCCTCTGCTTTTGTAGGTGCCTCAGGCTCCCCCGGCCCCTGAAGTGGTGAGGAGGAGGTCCTAAGACCCTGACAGGGATCTCTCTATCTCTCCATCTCCGTGAGCCATGGCCATGATACAGCGAACACCCAACTCTGTCTCCAGTTGAAATACCCTGAGCCCAAGCTGCTAGACCTAATTTCCTGCTGGTCACCTCCCCCAGGTATCCACAGGCCCTTCAAAGATAACACTGGGCTGAGGCCATGATCCCTTCTTGGTCTACTCACTTCCCCCAGTGCCAGCGAGAGCTCTGTAAATCAAAGATCACCTTGTGGTCCTTTTCTGCTCATAAGTCTTCTGTGGCTCCCCCTTGCCTATAGAACTGAGTTCAAGCTCATTAACATGGTATGTTGCTGGACATGGTGGTGTATGGCTATAATCCCACCACTTGGGAGGCTGAGTTTGAGTTTGAGGCTAGCATGGGCTAAATAGTGAGTTCAAGGCCAGCCTGGAATACATAGCAAGACCCTGTTTCAAAAACAATCAGACAAACAATATGGCATGAATACTGGCTGATTTTTCCAGCCTCACTTCCCACCGGGCCCTATCCCATGCTAGGTCCAGAAACACCAGGCAACCTATAAGCACCCACCTGGTGATGTCTGTACTTGGAACTCTGCTTACACTGCAGCATGTGCCTGAGAGCCTTTCTAGTTCCTCTGTCCCAGCCCCAACTTCTTCAGACATTAACTCAAGTGGCACCTTCTCCCCAAAACTTTTTCCTGACATCCTGACTCCTCATTCCTGGGCCCCCAAGATGAGGGCCCTTCTGTGCCCTCATAACACTCTAGGCCAGTGATGGCGAAGCTTTCAGAGCTTTCAATGATACAAACAGCTTGCTGTGGCACGAGTGCCATAGGTTTGCTGATGCTGCTCTAGGCATCTCCACTGAAATCACAAGCACTGGGTAGCAAGTTTGAAACAGCTTTTAGGCAAAAGAGGAATTTATTAGCTCAGGGAAGGGAGAGGTTCATCCAGGTTTCTGGGAAGCTGAGTGTAGAAATGACAGATAGAGGGAAAGTCCCTGATACCCAGCTGCACCATACAATACCCATTCTATTGTTATGTATGTTTACAGCTTCCTTTCCTTTCCTTTCCTCCTTCCTTCCTTCCTTCCTTCCTTCCTTCCTTCCTTCCTTCCTTCCTTCCTTTCTTTCCTTCCTTCTTTCTTTCTTGTGGTACTGGAGATCAAACTCAGGACCTTGCAGTTTCGAGGCAGGCACGGCACCACTGAGCTAAATAAATCCCCTACCCCTACAGGTTTCTTGAGGTATAATGGATATACAAGTAAACTGCACATGTTGTTTTTTGTTTAGTTTTGTTTTTTGGTATCAGGGATCAAACTTGGGACCTTGCGCTTGCTAGGCAGGTGGCAGAACCACTGAGCTAAATCCCCAGCCCAACTGCACGTTTAAAGTGTATACTGTGATGAATTTTGACACGTATATACACTTATGAAACCATCCCTAGTTAAAAAAAATCTGTTACCCCAAGGGTTTTTTTTGTTCTTTTGTGGTCCCTCCTGCTGTCTAGCCCCCACCCCACTCCCTGCCTTCCCCAGGCAACCTTTGATCTCCTTTCTGTCTCTATATATCGACCTGCAATTTCTAGAATATTATGAAAATGGAGCCATACAGAATGTACGGTTGTTTTATCTGACTTCTTTCACTAAGCATAACTATTTTGAGACTCTTGAATGGTTTTTTGTCTCTTAATAGGTCATTCCTTTTAATTGGTGAGTGGTATTCCATTGTGTGAGTGTACCACAGTTTGTTTATCCATCACTCATTGATGGACATGGGATTAGTTTCCAGCTTTTAGCTATTACAAATAAAGCTGCTATGGGCACTCATGTTCCAGTCTTTTATACTTTCTTTCTTTCTTTTTTTTTTTTGGTACTGGGGATCAAACTTGGGTCCTTGCGCTTGCGAGGCAGGCGCTGGAACCACTGAGCTAAATCTCCGGCCCATGTTCCAGTCTTTTAAAAATTGTATCACTACATCTTTGTAGTACATAATGATTACATTCATCATGGGGAGCTGGTATATGTACATAACACATCTTAATACTTTTTATTCTCCCTCCCCTCTCCTACTTTCCCCTCCCTTCCCTCTTTCCACCATCTGAACCAATCTTTGTATGGATACACAGTTTCATGTCCTTTAGGTAAATTTCTAGGAGAGAAATGGCTGGATCACCTGCTAGATGTGTGTTTAGCTTTCTAAGAGCCTGCCAACCTATTTCTAAAGCAGTTGTACCATTTATGCTCCCACTTCACAAGCTATGAGAGTTCTAGTTGCTCCACATCCTCACCAGCATTTGAAAGATCAGTGTGCAGATTAAGGTGGAATGTCATCTTAATTGGCTTTGGGATCTGCCCAGGGGATTTGTAGAGCACACTAGTGGGTCATGGAGGCATGGCCTTGGGGACTACATCTGGTCCCCTCATCCCTTCCTCTCTGGCTCTGTTTCTTGCCACAAACTAAGCAGCTTCGCTTTGCCAAGCCCTTCTGCGTTGATGTTCCTGCCTTGGAGCCTTCCGTCACAGACCCATCAGCCTCCTGACACAGACTCACATGGGACACTGCAGTGACCTCCAGACCTTTGACTAAATCCTTTGGTCTCCAGTGTGCAGACAGATCCTTTGGACTCCTCCTCATCTGACTCTGTGGGTGGTCATTGCAAACCAATCTTCTAAATTCTTGTAGATTTGTACATCTTGTGTTATATCTGTTTCTCTAGTAAATACTGACTGATACAACCTCTTTATGTTTTACCTTTACTTTTATTACTGAGTTAAGTGGGGCTTCTGTACTGCTGAGAGTCCCTGTGAATATTGTCATCTATCTAAAAGGCAAAGCTTAAAATCTTCCCTGGTTCCTCACTGCTCTTTGGGTAAAATTCTAAAGTCCTTGGCATGGCATGAATCCCCACCCTTTTTCTCTTTGGCATCCTCTCAAGACCTATGCTCTGGGTACACTGAACAAATGGCAGTTCCCTGAGCTCACCTCCCAAGGTAGCCCTTCCTTTGAGCTTCAGGACAGGCTGGACCAGGTAACCAGGTGAAGCAAGACTGCCTGGTCCCTCTTCTCCAGACATAAAGTCTTCAACTTTGAGGCCGCAGCCTGGACCCACTTGGGCCGGCCCCTTGCAGGCTCTCCCGAGCTTTAATTCCTCCCCTCCATCAAGGCTTCCCTGGCCTGAGTGATTTGCTCTTAGCCTCAGGGTCCCAACACACTTCGTCTCAGTCTTTTCCCAGGAGCTCTCTTTCGTTTCCACAGTTGAGATTATGTCCCGCATTCAATTTGCACCCTGACATCCCGGTTGCTCCTCCACTTTTTACACCATACAATTTTTCCAGAGCTTTGTATAAAAATACAATTAGTTGATGACTAATAGTGCATTTGAGTGGATATAAAATAATTTACATTTTTCCCAATAGTTGGTTACTTTGGTTGTTTCCATTTTTTATTATAAACAAGACCACACTACCTTTCTTTGTACCTAAATCTTTTGGCAATTTGAGATTATTTCCTTCTGATGGCATGCCATAAGTGTAATTACTGGGTCAAAGGCTGTAGTAATTTACATTCCTATCATCCGTTTTGTCTGTTTCATCACACCCTAGCCAGCATGGGGTATTCTCATTAAAATTTTCTTCCTCAGCCTGTGATGGGCAAACAGTGTTATCTCACTGTTGTTTTAATTTACTTTTAAAAAAATAATTAGATATTTGAAAATAGGTCCAACCTATGAGCCATAAAAAATTAATCTTCTGTTAATTGAGTGTTCCAGTCCCTTCACATTTACCCAGCAGTGACTTGAATTTTTAAAACTCAATTTGTATAGATTCCTAAACACCAGGAATATTAACCCTCTGCATGACCTCCTCCAAGTAATTTTCAATTTTCATACAGTTAAATCTAAAATTTTAAATCTAATTTCTTTTTCTTTTCTTTGGGATTGCTTCCATTACTTTTAAGCTTAGCTGTCTCATCCAGAATTTGGATGAGTATTTCCTTCTACTTTATCCAAGTGTGATTTTTAATTTAAAATTTTAATCCCTCCAGACTTGATGCTGACGTATGATGTGAAGTGAAGAAGGAAGTGGATTTGCTTTGCCAAACATCGTAGCAATCATTCCAGCACCTCTGATTGACTAATCCTTTCTTTCCTCACTGCTTAAGGGTGTCCTCTTTTTAACCGTGTGGAGTCCAGTGCTATTTTTCTCATACCGTGTGTGGGTTTCAGATCCTCTCCCTACTCTCTGCTCCTCTGTCTGAGTTTACTGGGCCCACTGATCTCGGTACTGGCATTATGCTGTCATTTCACAGGTCCTGCCTTGGCTTGGAACTCCTGGGTGGGCTTTTGAGAGTCCCTAGCACAAATGACAATTGTGCAGGCTATTGTCTGCAGAAGTGCCCAGAATCAAAAGCCACAGCTTCTCTGAGCAAGATTTTGGTCTTGAGAAATGAAAGATACTGCAGCCCACAGAGCTTGCAGATTTGGAGTCAAAGCCAAAGGGGGAGGCAAAGAGTGTATACTGAGACAATAGGCTGAAAAGAATTCATGATGATATCAGAGCTTGAGTCCAATGAAGGGGCCAAGAGGGACATTCCAAATTAGACCAAAACTTTGGTACTGCCTGGACATTCCAGAAAAGCCTTAGGCCTCAGCTTCTGAGTGAGTACAAGGAAGAATAGGGTGGTGTCCCAGATAATTTTGGGGGAACTCAGAGCAGAAGCCTTAAGCCTAACCCTGTATTACAGCAAAGAAAACAAAGGTAGAATGCCCCAGCACAGCCTGGAAGACTAGTGGGCATCTGAGGGTGTCTACAGTGGCCCCCAGGATTGGATGGCGCTGAGAGTGAGTGAGGTTGGGGCCCAAGGAAGTCATGGAAGCGAGGATATAGACCTTGTTTTCAATGACTGTGGTTGTCAGTACATGAAGTTGGGACCAGAGAGGCAAGCCTGCTTGGCACAGCTGAGCAGTAGATTTATTGTGTCTGTGACAATATGGCATTCATGCCCATCACACGAGTCACCTTTCCCTGAGCCCTAGGTCATGGACATGCACCTGGACACTGCGATCCCATGGATGTGGTCTGGGGTGTATTTTGATGTCTGGATGTGCTGGTCAGACCTCAAGCTAGGCAGCCTCCTGGTGAGTGTCTTCTCCAGATGGTCTACCAACTCTGCTTTTGTGTTTTCCAACTTTTACTTCTGATTTTGGGCTTGGCTTCCCTGGCAGGATGTGGCAGGGCTGGGATGCTGAGTCAGAGGTGAGGAGAGAAGAACTGGTGTCCTCTGTCTTCTACCTACACACTAGGCTTTCCATAGCCATGGAGAGTTCTACACGGGGTCTCACAATGCGTCTTTGTTTTTCTGTAAAATGGGCTAATCACCCCTGTTTACCTCATGGTGCTGGTGATGATCACAGGAGACAGTGGCTATGACCCCTCTATGTAGACTGTGACGATCTGTGCCCTTGCTGGGATGAGTTGACCTCTTTCCCATGCCCATCAGTCCTATGTGACAAGGATGCCAGCCACATATCCCCTTTCCCAAATCACCCAGCCCCTCCTTCCCTCTGCTGTGACAAAGTTAGCACACACCAATGTCTTTCTTTGTGTCACTGATCACAAACTCTTCCTGGGTAAACAAATTTTGAGCTTCCATCTCAGGCATTTTATTTCATATCAGAAAATATTTGGCAGCCCCCAGTTGGCTGCTCCGGGCCAGGGATCATTACAACATGAATGAGACAGGGTCCTGGGCATGGGAAGATGAAGTTCCTGCCAAACTGAGACATAGTTAACTCACAGAGGTCACATACAAATTCCCTGAAAGGAAAGAAAGTGGGGTACGGGCTACTGGATAAAGGGCTGAGTGTGGCATTCCACTTCGGGAGTGTGGATGTCTGTGGCTGCCTGGCACGGAGCTCCTGGGCCCACGTGCCTCATTCCCTTCAAGGCTTCATTTAGCTAATTATCCCTGCTCTGCAATGACTCACATCCCACAGGTACCTATCTGGGGGAAGATTAATATGTAAATATTGTTCTTTTACTAAAAGCAAAACCAAATAAAAACTTGTTTTCCCCTGTATTTTATCCTCCTCCTTCACAGGTAGACCCTGGATCACTCTTGCTCCTGGCTCACCCCTCCCCTCCCATCCCCCCAGGAGTTGGCAAAGGGCCCCAGAGGCCAAGTTTAGGGTCTCCGGACACCTCGCCTGCCATCCCTGCATGGCCACTCTCTCCTCCTTGGGCTCCTGGGAATCCCCTTCCTGTTTTCCCCCTCTGGCCCCTTCTTCCCAGCCACTTCTTCCCATATCCAGTCCCCTGACTGCTGCTGTTCACCTAGGCTCAGCCTCTGTCATCTGCTCATTCCTCTGCCCTCTATTCCTTAATGTAACCTCTTCCCTGAGCAGCCTCAATACCCTTCCACCCCAGCCTGGGCTCGAAGCCTCCCCAGCCTCCATCTCCAGCTGAGTTCTCTGGGTTCCAGAACTCTGAAGGGCTAAAGGCAGCCGCTCTTGCTCAGCACACTCAACAGACAACTCTTCTCTTGGTCTCAAACCTGCTTCTAACCCACATCATATGGAAAGACACCACCAGCCACGGGATGCCAAGGCTCTTTCTCCATGGCTCACCTGCCCTCACACTGCCATTCACAGTCCTGCCCCAACCTCTGCTGATATGACCTCTTCATGGCCTTGCATCCTTCCAATTCTTTTCCATTCCATCATCAATGTCCCAGTCCCAGCTGCCACTAATTTGGTCTGGATGACAGATGGGAAACTGCTCTCTCACAGGTCTCTCTGCAGCCCCTCCTGCCCCTGCTGCCATCCTTTTCTCATTAGAAGCTGGAGAGATGATTTCTATATGCAAATCTGACTGTGTCACCCTGTTGGTGCATCCCCACTGTTCTTGGAATAAAGCCTTCCAGCCACCTGACTTCTCTCCTCTTTTCACCTCTCTCCTCCTCATTCACTGGACACCTTTCCCCCGAGCATGACCTGCTGCTCCACTGCTTGGCCTTTGTCTTCGTCTGCCCCTCTGCCTGGAGCGCTTTTTGATCTCTTAACATGGTTGATTCCCTTATCTTTCAGGTCTCTGGGGAGCCTTAGCAGATCACCTTAACCCTGACTCTGGGGGCCCTCACTGATCTCAGCATCATGCCCTTGTTCTTCATGACTATCAGGGCTCGTATTCATATGATTTAGTTTATGTCTGTTTCCCCTTTCAAACCATAAGCTCTGTGTGGGCAGAGATGTGCCCGTCTTGTTGACAGTCTCCTCATTAACTAACTACATTCAGGAGGTGCTCAAAAAGTATTTGTTGAGGGCCAGGGATTTAGCCCAGTGGTTCCGTCACCTGCCTCGCAAGCGCAAGGACCCGAGTTCGATCCCCGGTACCAAAAAAAAAAAAGTATTTGTTGAATTGAGTTGAAAACTTCCTCTATACTTCACTCTCTAGCTCCCAGACAATCCTTCTCTAAACTTTTTAAACTATCTAAACTGAACTATCTAAACTTCAGTAAAAGGGCTGTCTTCACCAACTATCTATCACCCTCAGGGACTACAGTCAGGGTCCTGCTCCATCACACCCCTGAAACTGCTCTTGCTTTGGGCTCCCATAACCCCCTAATTACCATCTTCAGTGGGTGTTTTTCCATCCCTGTCTTATTGGAATTATCTGCAGGGTTTGATATTGTTGATCACTCTCGCCTTTTTGAAACACTGGACTCTCCTGGTTTCCATGACAACACCCTCTCCTTGTTTTTAACCCATCTCTATGATGACTTTTCCTTCTCAGTTTCATTAATCAGAGCTTCTGACTCCACCACCCTTGAAATGTTCGGGTCCTGAAGACTTGATAGGGTAAAGATGTCAATTCTCTCCAAATTAATGTACAAATTTAATGCCTCCCTAATCAAAATCCCACCAGGATTTCCTTTTTTTGTACCGGGGATTGAACTCGGGTCCTTGCGCTTGTGAGACAGGTGGCATAACCACTGAGCTAAATCCCCGGCCCAAGATTTTTTTTAATGGAACTTAATACACTGATCCTAAAGGTCATCTGGTAGAAGAAGTGGGCAAAAATAGCCAAGAGAAGTTTGAAAAAGAAAAACAAGTGATGGGAACACAGTAGAGGAAAAGATCCGGATTTGTCCTAGTAGGTAACATATGACAAGACCAAGCAACAGTGAGTAAATAGCATGGCAATGATACGGAGATAGACACACTGATCTATGGAACTGGGATCTCAGGCTCTGACCCAGTTCTGTAGGGAACTTGCTAAATACTAGGTAGGGCATTTCGTATGATGAACATTTGTTGCCAGGAGCTTGAAGATGCGCATTTCTTAGCTCTGAGTTTCTTTGAAGAAGGCCCACATAGGCAGCTTCTTTCATGCTGGACTATTTTCCTTCCTTTCCTGATCATTCCTCTTCTCTCCCTTCACAACTCACCTACGTAGTTACCTTACTCTTAAGACCTAACTCTTACTCTTTTCACCTGAGTTTTCCTAGTACAAAAATAACTCATGATCTTGGATGGCAAGTAAGCATACTGAATATTGTGTTCATTATTTTATTCTTATTCCCCCATGTATTTTTGAAGTATATTACATAAAAACAGAAATATCCAAGCATGACAGAGAACTTGAAGAGTAACTAAAGCATGAAGAATTTAATATATATAATATAATATATTATATAATTATAATTATATAATACATGTGCATACATATATACATATATAATACATACATATATACATGTATAATATATACATATACACACATATAATACATGCATAATATAAATATATAATTATATAATTATAATTATATATATATATAATTTTGCACCATCTTTTTACACTGATTATATGCTAAACATTTCCCTGAGTTAGTCAACACTTTCTGTAATTATTACATTTAATTACATTTAATCCATTTTATAATCCATTTAAAGAAAGGAACATAATTTGGTTAGCCATTCCCTGGAAGTTGGAGATTTTGATGGCTTCTCCTTCTCCTCCTTCTCCTTCTCCTTCTCCTTCTCCTTCTCCTTCTCCTTCTCCTTCTTCTCCTGTAACTAAAGCCACAGTACACATCTTTCTGCACACATCTTTGGGCATTGCTTTAGATCATTTTCTTGGAATGAGCTTCCTATAAATGGAATTACTGAGTCAAACAATATGAATCTTTTTGAGGCTCTTCACACATCTTGAGAAAATTGTCTTCTAGAAAGGTTTTGCCACTTCACAGTCCTGCCAGCTGTGCACAAGAGGTCCCACACCACCATTGAGGCCAAGCCTATACTGTGAGCTCCTGTTTCGTAAAGTGCTCCTTGGATGGACCAAAATATTTTACATCATAATTTACATTTATTTTATTATGAGTAAGTTCAACATTTGCAACTGAATTTGCCTTTTGAACATCTTTCATAAATGGACTTTTAATGCTTTTTATTGCACCAACATTTTGTTATGAAAATTCTTACTGCTTTATGAATGGTTTATTTATGAGAATTTTCAACATACATAAGCTTTACGTTTCCTATAGTCAATTATATTCGTATTTTCCACTACAATTCTCTCTATGGCTGTGAAGGTTGCAATGGCCTCCATTAACCACAGTTTGAATAATGAAGCATTTCCATTGCTTATGGAGTTTCTTTCTTTCTTTCTTTCCTTCTTCCTTTCTTAGGAGCTCAGTCTATTGAGAGAGTCCTCTACAACAGAGGACAAAGAAATGATTGCAAGGGCCTGGAGGAAACAAAGGAAGGACCTGTGCTGAGAAAGGAAGTGGGGTGGGAGCCATGCCCTGGGCAGGTGGCTGGGGAGGGGACACCCAGCAGGCTGAGCAGTGGGTGGTAGAAGAGGTCTTTCCAGGTATGAGGAAGACAGGAGTCCAAACTCTGTGGTAGCAATGAATGTGGACCCTGGGGGAATGAAAAGTCTTTGCTAGGACTGGAAGACAGGAGGCTGGAACATCCAAGCGGGATGAACGGGGCAGACCAAGTGGGCCTCACAGTTCTTGAGGAAGGGATGGGACTTTCTTCCAAGGGCAGTGGAGGTCACTGAGGCTGGTGGTGTAAGGGAAAGTGACACAATCTTTACATCTTATGGAGCCTGCTTTTCCTTCTGTGTGATGAGTGGAGGGGCAGGGAGGAAGCAAGAAAGAGGTGAGGCTGCTGGTGTAAGGAAAAAGGTGGGGGGTTTGTGGCTGGGAGGGCAAGGTCAGGCCAGAGATGGAGACAGAAATGACAAGACTCGTTGAGTTGTACAGGAGCGGTGAGGGTGAGGAGGAGTCAGGGCGACGGAAAGATCTGATTTGGAAAACTGGGAAGAAGATTGGGCCATGTATGGAATAGGGGAGGACAATATGGGGAAAGAGTTTCAGGGAGCAGAAGGGAACATTCTGGTTGGCATGTCAGGAAGAGCTGGCATACGGTAGTAGCTGTGTGGGTCTTGAGAGGGTAGGGCTGTGGCACACAGGGCGACAGTATAGAGAAAGATGGGAAGGACCCCATATTTAGATGGGTGGTCGAGAAGGATGAGGAGGAGCAGCCATCGAGGAGGGAGGCTAATTGGGAGATTGGTCATGATGGTGGCATCGTGGGAGCCAAAAAGAGCCAGTTTTGTGACATAGAGGCTGTTGTGTCAAATGCTGCCGTGTGGCCGAGTGAATTAAGGACAGAAAGTATTGGTTGGCTTGTGTGAGGACAGTTGTTGAGAAGGAGGGCAGCAGCCAGAAGTGGGGTAGGCAGGCTGGGGCCTCCGGGTTAACTGTGAGGAGCTGAGCCCGCATTAAAATGGGTGCTTCTAACCATCCTCCTATGCCAAGCCCACTGTACCCAGCCACAATACTGACCTGGTGACATCTCTAGCCCTTCCATTCCAGCTACCCAACATCTTCTCTCTCTGTAATCTCATCCCCTCAGAGTTACAAAGTCTTTTTTTTGGTACCGGGCATCGAACTCGGGACCTTGGGCTTGCAAGGCAGGCGCTGGAACCACTGAGCTAAATCCCTGGCCCACAAAGCCTTTTTTATATAATCTATAGATATCTACATCTATATCTATATC
>NW_004624842.1:2108033-2157207 GCF_000247695.1 Heterocephalus glaber | reverse complement strand
TGTGTTTCCCACTCAGGGGCCTCTCTGATATCCACCCAAGACTCCACTCAAGACACATGGGAGGCACCCTGAGCTTGACCCCCTCTCTCAAATAACAAACTGTTTATGCATTATTCCTGGTTTTTATCTACTAGAGGTTTCTGATCAACTCTCTTCAACCTCCCGGTCTAGTTCAGGCCTCTCCTCTTATCTGGATGTGCCCTGCCTTGGGACTGGTGACTGCTTACAATAAAAATCTGGGTTTAGTTTTGTTTTGGCTTTCTAGCACTTCTTATTTCTCCCTACTGCCCTGTATTATCTTTAGGTGATCTCCTGGTCCCTATTTCATGTGGCTGGGGTTGCTCTATCATGCAAAAACCACAGAGGCCCTCCTCCAAGCCCTGCCTTTTACCATCCAGCCCTGTTAAGGGAAGGGCCAAGCTTAGCCAGCTAACCAAGACTCTTTCTGGACACTGACCTCTATCCACATAGGGAAGAAATAGTTAACTATAAAATGTTTAAAGGTCAGTGGGTAGAACTGCTACTGATACATTGAGATGTCAAGGCTGTGACCTAGTTCCCATGCCCTACATTGCTTACCATTCCCTCCTTCTGTCCTGCTTTTCTGGGTCTCAGTTTTCCTTCTCTGTGAAATGGGGGTGAGGTGCCTGGCTGCCTCACTGGAGGCAGGTGGGTGGGGTTGTGATGACCAGACAAGACGACAGCCATGAACGCTTGACATAACTATAAAGAGCTGGGGCTACAGTGAGAGCACAATATATCTCCTGAGACCCAGACAGCTTCATCCTTGACTTTCATTTCCTTGTTTAATTCCCTGTATGTTGTTACAGAAGTCTTTTTCATAAAAGGACATTTCTAAACCTCCATTTTGGGTGCTTGATTTCAGGCAGAAAATAATTATTCTGCCCCTACCTCACCAGCTGCCTGTTGCCAGGTGCCAAAAGGTACAAAAATGTGTCAGAGGCAACCCCGGCCACAAGGCGAGGTGGGATGAGACCACAGCTAATTAGAGCTGCAGTCAGGACCCCGGGGGCTAAGAGAGGCTCCCAGAGAACATGGAGATCAGGTTCCCTGGTAAAATGAACATGATTGAATTTTGTTCCTTCCATCAACACGACTGATCCCTTCATCTCGACACTTAATCCCTTGCTCTGGGGCCCCTTTCACTGCCTGTCCTTGCTCTTCAAGCTCGGCTTGCACAGCCCTCCCTGTCCCAGTGTGGCCTGGGTGAGGGTGTGCTTCCTGGCCCCGTGGCCTTCTCCAGCTGCTTTCTCCCTCCTGCTTTCTCAGCTGGACTTGAGATTGTTGTCCACCCACTGGGGCTTCTGCCCTTTCCCCAAAGTTGCTGTGGCGAAGGTCTCCAAAGCCCAAGTCTTGGGCATGCCTGGCCTCCTTCGTGCATATGGCCCATTTCCCTGGCTCCTGGGCCCAGCTTTCCCTGCCTTTCCTGTTCTCAGGCTTCCTTTCCCATGTCCAGCACCACCTGCCAATATTGGTTTGCTCAGGGTATGGGCCCTGGCCTCTCACAACTTCTTGTAGCCCTAAAGCTTGAGAATGATTCCCCAGAGTGATATCCAGTCCAGGCCTCCATGGAGCTCTGGACTTACACTCTATCTTTGTCTACACGGACCCTTCATCCATTTCCAGTCCAGCACTCTCCCCTGAGCCACAGACCATTTGGTCAACCACCCATCTCAACAATATGGAACTGTTGGTCTGTTGTTCTTTTTTCACCTGATTTCTCCTCTTTATTCAAATTTCTAATATTTCTTCTCCCAATTTGTCCTCTTCTAGTGTTTACTGTTTGGGGGCTGACAGCATCACTGTGGTGGGAGAACCTTGGCAGTCCCCTGGAATCTCCTCTTGGTTTCTCCACATGGCTTTGTGAGAGCACTGATCATACCTCCTAGCTATTTCCAGCACCACCACCAGTAATTCAGTCCAAGGCATCATCTCTTTCTAGGTCCACTGCAGTCACCTGCCAATTGCTCTGCTTAAATCTCTTCTTTCTCCTCGATAACTCAACTTCCAGCCAAAGTAGCCTTTCTAAAATGTACAGCTTACTTATGCCCACCTCTTACTTAAAACCTTTCACCAGCCCTAAGAGAAAGGTTGAATTTTGACTTCTCCAACCTGGCCATATACCCTGGCCACCCCAACATGATTCCCAACCAGCAGTTATTTCTCCTTGGTTCTTGCTCCAGAAATCATTCTCCATGTCTTTCAGGGAGCTGGGCCTGTTCCTTGCAGGGTGGTGAATCATGACTGGCCAGGTCCATTTCTCTTACCAGTGATTGGTTTATGAGTGGGCATTTGATGCAAATCTGATCAGTGCATGTATTTGGTAGTGGTGATGGGTTTCTTTGAAAGGTTCTTAGCCCTTTAAAAGAGGAATAAGGGAAAACCATTTCCTTTCATCCTTCTCTGGATACTGATATTGTAAATACAATTCCTGGAGGGACTGTAGCCCTGTTGTGACTACAGAGGATGGGAAAACTGAGGGATGACAGAGTCCAGGTCCTTGATGACTTCAGAGCTGTCTCACTTGGGACTTCTCTCTATGTGCGAAATAAATCTCTTTATTGTCTTAATGCTTTTGAGTTGGGGTTTCTGTCACTTGTGTCAAATCTTTTTTTATTGATCAATGCCTCAACTATGATAGCTTTCTGGCTTCTAGAAGGTACCACTGTCCTGCCATTCATGGCTTCCTTTCATTCCTAGTTAACTTTCACTCCTCTGATCAAGTTTCATTTCACTGATCTGGGAAGGTTTCTCCATGGCACCTACCAGAGTTTAAAATTATGGATTTCTACGTCATGTACACATACCAACTCCTCACAAGGAATGTAAACATTATGCACTACACATATGTACTAGGAAAAACTTTTAAAATAAAATTACGGATTTTTTTATTTGCTTGAATAACACTGGCTCCCTCACTGGACTGCCAGCTCAATGCAGGCAGACAGCAGGTCCATTTTTGTTCAACTTTGTGTATTTTCCCACTATGTTTATCATCACAGAGGTTGGACAAACAAGTTCCCTGACTAGGTCAAGATTTTAATAGGAGAAAGATGGTACATACCAAAGGATTTGCCTGAAACTTATGTAATGAAAGGACTATTGGCAGAGTGGTTTGGGGCTCAGGGCTCCAGAGATGATAAGGTACCTAGGTTGAGCAATAGCTAGAAGCCATCACACTTCTAAATCTGAGGAGGTAAGAGGAGGGTGTGGGTTTCAGTACCTGGAGAGAAAACTGAGGCTGTAAGAAAGGGACTCTACCTGTGGCCCTAAGTAAGGGACCACAGATACTGTGCATCCTCAGCCCACAGGGAGACTGCCAGGGACCTCCCTCCTCCCTCCTCCCAATTTCCTGCTGCTTTCTCCATTGGTCAAACTCAGCCAAAAGCCAGAGGACTAAGGACCCGGATGGTGTTGTGGTCAGCCACCTGGGGCACAGAACCAGATGGGGAAGGGTAGAGAACATTCCAGAAGGCTGGTGAAGGATATGCAGAACAGGCACCACTGACCTTCAATTTATTCAGTCCAATACCCCTTTTTACCTTTTTCTTCAATGTTCACTACTAGACAGACCTTTCAGCCGAGCTCAGAGGATGGACTCTATCTAACTTCCAGATCTTTTTTCTTTCTTTTTTTTTTGGTACCCGGGATCGAACTTGGGTCCTTGCGCTTGCGCAGCAGATGGCAAAACCACTGAGCTAAATCCCCTGCCCTCAGATCTTTTTTCTTGTCATACTGACTCTGTCTTTTGGAGCCCTCTTTCAAGATCAAAAAATTCTAGGGTCTCTCCTGTGTTCAAAATCCTCCCTTGATCACCCACATTTTTCTTGCTACCCCTTGACTCCTCTAGTCATCCAGTGTTCTCTGAGCAGGGGTCCGCTTCTCCTCCACTTATTCACCCCATCACTCCTGGTATGCTAATTTTTACCCCTCACCCTCAAAACAGTTCCTACCATGTGCCTGCCTCACAAGCACAAGGTCATGTGTTGGCCCCCCGGTACAAAAAAAACCCCCCAAAACCAAAAAACCAGTTCCTGCCATAATGGCCCTCTGATTGCTAGATTCAAAGGCCTTTTTTGCTTTTTTTTTTTTGTCTTTTTTGAGATTCAGGGCATATAACTTCATTGTGTACTCTCTCCCTGAAACCCTTCACTATCTTGGTTGCCATGGCAACTTCCTCTTCTAGTTGCTTGTTGCATCTCAGGCCGTTCCTTCTCTCTGTCGCCTGCCCACACCTCTGTCGGCCCCTGTAATGTCTCTGTAACTCCCATTTCTGTCCTAGCTCCTCTCCCATTTTCTCCACATTCTCTGTTGGTTTCATTCACTTCTGACCTTCTTTCCTGTTTACCACTGTCCCAGAGTTGGTCCCTCTAGCTGAGTCTTTTCCTGAGTCCCAAGAATCTTGCTGTGCCCCTAGCCCCTCAGCTCTGGCTCTCTGAAGCTGAGCCATTGTTGTTCCACTAAAACTGGTTCCCATGCATGCTATTCTCCCACCCCTAGCATTGTCCCACCATCCATTAAGGCCCGCTCAAGATATGTGGGGTCATTCTCAGCCCACCTCTATCTCCCCAACAGTCAACAAGTAGTACACATTTCTGACTTTACTTTCTAAATTGGTCTCTGTATCAGGAGTCATGAAAGGGATCTTCCTTAGTAATCTAGGGATCTACCATAGTAATCTTCCCAAACGAAAAGTCTTTTCTTGAGTGAGTGTGTGTGTGTATGTGTGTGTGTGTGTGTGTGTGTGTGTGTGTGTTACTGGAGACTGAACTCAGGGCTTTCACACTAACTTACATTCCCAGCCTTAAAAAAATTTTTTGTGCCAGGAATTGAACTCAGGACCTTGTGCTTTCCAGGCAGGCACAGTGGCACTGAACAACATCCCTGACCCTAAAATATTTTGAGACAAGGTTTCACTAAGTCACTAAGTTGCCCAGGCTGGGCTCAGACTTTCAATCCTCTTGCTTCAGTCTCCCAGACTACTAGGATTACAGGCATGTACCATCACGCATGGCCAAAACCACAAATCTGAACGTACCTCTATAGTGTAAAATCTTTCCATAGTGCCCACTGATTTAAGGAGAGTGCCCAAAATCCTTGACATGGGTGCCATCCTGGCCTTGCAGGCCCTGGGCTCTGTTTACTTCTTCTGTCTCACATGTCTTATTCTGTTTCTCCTCTTATATTCCAGAAACACCAGATACCTTCAAGCTTACTCTTGCTCCTTAATTCCAGGATTTTACTTACACTATTCCCTCAACCTGCAATATCTTTCCAGCCCCCTCTACCTGACTTACTCGTGCTCATTTTTAAGAAGTCAGACAAGTTATCACCTTTTCTGGAAAGTTCTGGGCATAACTTACTGTACTGTTATAACAACCTTAAATACTGTGTAGTAGGATATCTAATATATTACTGATGTGTTACACATACATACACACAATTTTCTTGCCCATTACTGTCATAATACATAAACTCTCAAACCTTAGTGGTTTAAAAGCATAATTTGTTACTTTTTTTCTTTTCTTTTTTTTGGGGGGCGGGTACTGGGCATCAAACTCAGGACCTTGCACTTGTGAGGCAGGCATGGTGCCACTGAGCTAAATTCCCAGTCCCCATAACTTATTATTTCTAGTGGTTCTCAGAGTTGACAGTGCTCAGATGGGTGACTTTTGCTTAAAATCTCTTATGCAGCTGCAGTAAGATGTCAGCTGGGGCTCGGGTCCTCTGAAAGGACAACTGACTTAATGTCCAAGAAGGCTCATTAGCACAACAAGCAGTCTTCTGGGAGCTTAGTGTGCCATGAATCGGCATACTACATACATGTGGGTTCACCTGTGGAGCTTTTCACAGCATGGCAGCTGGGTTGCAGGAGGGAGTGTCACAAGACCAAGCATTTCAAGATCAAGTGTTCTTATGACCTAGTCTGACAAATCCCACAGTGTCCTTTCTGTTACATTCTGTTGCCAAGAAGGTCACTAATGCCAGTTTGGATCCACAGGGAGGGGAGTTACATTCGTCTTCCTGGTGTGAGGAGTACAGATATATAGGGAGGGCAGGAAGTTGATGGTGGCCACCCTTGGAGACAAGCTGTCTTGGCCACTCTCCTGTCAGAGCTTTGGGGATGATTTGGAGCATTATCATGAGTGCAGTGAGAAAGTCAGTGGTTTCAAATAGTCCCTTGAAATCTACAGCTGAAACAAGGTGTTTGGTTGCAGTAGCTGGGCTTTTATATGGAGAAAAAATCTGAGGGACTCAGAACTTGCAACTGATGCTATGAGCAGTAAACAGGGAAGAATGCAACTGCTGTCTTTCTGCCTAAAAGGAAATAAAAGTATGACTAGCTAGTAAGAGAACCATAGGGAGTCATAACTAATAGTAGATACTAGATCTCCCCCATCCCACAAAATTTGGGGCACCCTAGAGGAGAAGGGACTGCTTCCTAGTTCCTCAGGTGTTGATTGGAAGAACAAAGGCTCCTAGCAGTAGCAAGAGAGGCTGAGGAGCCCCAGTGGGAGTAGGATCTGCTTGTGTCTCCTAACTTGGTAGTGCTGGTGAGGTTCTGGGGAGCAGGTAAGAGAAACTGGTGCCCTTGGAAATGCCTCATGGTCAGGATGGATTTAGCGGAGATGCCTTGGCTCGGTAAATAAATGGTAGTAACCAGCCAGATGCCAGATCCTCATGCCAGGGCAAAACAGAAGCTCCCAAAACACAGATCACCTGCCAGGAGAAGTGCAGGTGCAGTGGGAAGCAGAGAACTGGAAGTGAGTCAAGATTCTACTTGGGGGAGACCTGTGGTAAGTCCAGATGCGACTTTGTTTAGCTTGAAGTCACTAAGTTTGTGCAACTGCACAGAACAGGGTGCTGGTAGTTGTGGTGGTGGGGAAGCAAGCTGAGCAATAAAGCAGCTCCTTAGGCAAGACTGTAGCCATTTCTGGGCCAGCACCTGGGGCCATCTTCAGCCTTGCATTATCTCTCTCTCCGGTGCAGTTGTCTCTGTGCCCCTATTTCCACCTCCAAAACTTCCCTTGCCTCTACCTCCTCTCCACCCACATTGTTAACTCAGGCTGCATCACTTCTCATTGGATGACTGTGGTGCCTTTGAGTATTCTCCCCACTCCAGGCTGTGAGGGCCCCTTGAAACCTTTTTCTGCTGAAGCCAGAGGGATGGCAGAAAACATCTATTGTTTTCTTTATCTAGAACGGTGTCAAGCCTCCTGGGAAAGCACTCTGTACTCTAACCTATTTGATTGGGATTTCACCTTCTGATTACATAATCCAATTAATCAGACATCAATGATTGGCTAAAGGTGGGCCCTGACTTGGGCTTGGCCAATGGGAGCCTTTCCCCAGATTTCTGGAGCTCCTAACATACTATGGTGCACTTACTAGGTGAGGGCTGTGGGCTAAGGATTTTATAAGCATCATCTTTGATCGCTGAGTGTTCATCTCTGAGTGCTGAGGCTGGTGCTGCTATTATCCCCACTGCACAGATGACACTGAAAACAGAGACATTAGATAAAACAGTGAGTAGTAACTGGCAATGATTGAGTATGGTCTCTCAAGCAAGCTCCTGCACTCCCATCTGGTGTCTTTGTAGTCATGATCCTGAGTGACGTGAAACATTCATGGCCCCAAATGCCAGTATGTGGGAGATGGCGTGGCTAGCATGCAGAAGTGGAGACACAGAGGTGTCTATCCCATGTGAGTGAGGGACAAACGAGATTCTGGCTACCCCAGCTCTTGGATCCCTTGTATTAGGAAGGGCGCTTTCACTGGAATGAATGGAACACCTATGAGTGGCTTAACAATCAGTACATTTATTTATTTCAAATAAGAGAAGTCCAGAAGTCAGCAGTTCCAGGTATCTAGGCTCTCAGTCAGCAAAGAGCTACAAGTCTCCTAACCTTTCCTTCTTGGTCATAAGATGGCTGTCAGAGTTCTGTGCACCATGTTTTTACCCAACAGCACCTAGACAGGACAGAAAAGGGACAGCGAAGAAACCTCTCCAGTCATCTCTGTGAGTAGGGAGGCAAGTGCTTCCTAAAGTGGCTAAAGGCATCCTCTTTCAAGTCCTAAGTCAAACTCGGTCATGACAGTTCTCTAAACAGCATTTGCTATACCCTTTTTCTAGTTCATAAGGAGCCACTACCATTCCATGTGACAGACTAGGCTTTGGGTCACTTGGAAACTACTCCTTTCCACTCCCGTGTCTCCCAACACAGTTTTAGGTAATTATATTGATTATCTTTTTAATTTTAAGAAATCTGCTGGCCCCTTCATTCCCTGTGTGGCCACAGAAGCTCTCACTTCCCCACTAGTGTCCCTACCTGCTTCCCTCACTCCTACTTCTCAACTTCTGTGTCTTTACTTTCATCTTCATATTCTGACAGATGATAATACTGACATTCTATTTTGTAACTTTAATAAAATTCACTCAATATGAAAATTGAATGTCAATGAAAACTGAAAAGGAAAAATTCTCATTACTTGAGACAACTGTATCATATATTTCCTGTGGTTACCTATCTATGTATTTACAGGTTTTTAGAAAGGTCTAGAAAAGCACACACTGGGCCCATTACTGTGGCCACCTCTGGGGAGGAAGAAGGGAATGGGATGGCAGTGGGTGGCCAGAACGGACTTTAGCTTCAGCTGCAGTATTCTATTTTTTAAAAATGAGAATGTATTCATGTTTCACTTGTGTCATTAAATTTTAATTTGAAAAAATTCCCATTCATTTTCAGCCAATTATGCTGGCTCTGTGTGTTTGGCCACACAGTGTGTTTGTACCCAGGGAGGATGAGCATTTATTTTGTGTGTACCTGTGAATGAAGTATAGCGATTAGAAAGTAGATTAAAAAGAAATGTGCCAAGAGAAAGCAAAAACGGAATGCAAGAAACTCATTATAACAATAATAAAAACTATAGGAATAGACTCATTAGGAAATGAGCGAGTTCTTTACGGAGAAAACTATCCCATGTGAGTGAGGGACAAACGAGATTCTGGGAATAAATGTAAAGCACCACTGGATTCATACACTGAACAGCACAGCATTGTACTGGTGTCAATTTCTCCAAAATTAATTTCTAAATTCACAGAACTTGAGAAATGAGCTTTCAAATTCATGTGAAGGAGTGAACTAAGAGAGTTGAAGAGGAAGCAAAATAAATGTGCCATTTTTACTTAACAGAAAGTAAAAAGTGGT
This sequence comes from Heterocephalus glaber, assembly GCF_000247695.1. The sequence goes on along the minus strand of NW_004624842.1, from coordinate 2,147,977 downwards.
AAAAGCTATGGGAAATAAAATAGTCTGGTAATGACAGGAATAAGTAGATGGATGGAAAAAAAACAGAGGCCTCAGGACCACCCAGACACCAGCCTCAGTCTGTGAGGGAGCTTCGCTTCAGACTAGCACATTGGGATAATCAACTGTTTGTTTAGACAAAGGGTAGATCATATTTCAAGTCAATCATAAAAATATATTCCAGATACAAAAGTTATAAATTATTAGAAAATAAAAAGTATTTAAACCTTAGGAGGAGGGAAGAACTAAACATATATATATGAAGGAATAAAGGATATATTAACAGATTATAACAAAATTGATAACTTCTGTCTAAAACAAGATTTTGTAAAGAATTTAAAGCAATAGACAGGTTGGAAGAAAATATTTGTCCATATTCACAAAAGATTAATATTAGATTGTATTAGAAATTATACAAGTCAATGAGCTACAGACAACCCAATGTTTAAAATGAGCAAAATAAACAGGCAATTTAGCAAAGAGAAAATACAAATGTTCGATACACAAATGAAAATCTCACTAGCAATCAGAAAAACACAAATTTAAAAGGGGATTTAATTTTTCACCTATCAGATTGGCAAATATTTAAAACAACTGTAGATGGTGTGGGGATTTGAGTCCTCTCCTACCCTCTGGCTAGAAATTTCAATGACACAGAAATGGGGAAGGACACTTTGGTAATGCCTGCTAAAGCTGAAAATGAGACCTCGAGACCCACTATTCTGTGCTCTATCTCCAGCCAGCAGCGTCGCAGAGCAGGCTGCACAAGGCTGATCTTGGTAGCACTGCTCACAGCCGGGACAGAAAAGGAAGCAACCAAAATGTTCATGGAGCTTAGAGAGGATGAATGTGGTGTATTCATGGGAATTAGTACAATATCATTATTAAAGGCCAAGAGCTTTATGTATCAATATAGGTGTAGTGCAAAAATATAAGCTTTAGTTAAAAAATGCAGCCTACAGTGAAATCCCAATACTGTGGTACAACTCATTCAAAATACCTACATCAAGCTGGGCATGATGGCTCACGCTTGTAATCCCAGCACTTGGGAGGCTGAGCCGGGAGGATCACTTCAAGTTCGAGGCCAGCCTGGGCTACATAGTGAGACCTTGTCTCAAAAAAACCCAAAAACCAAACCAAACTCCGCCCCCCCAAACCAAAACAAACAAAACGCCTACATCAATACTAATACCATTCATCCTGGGGAAGGAGACATATAAAATTGTGGAGGGAGTGGGAAATTAGGACTTCAGAGAGTGGCCAAAGGGGACTGTAGCTGTATTCATTTTATTCTACTTGTAAAAAGAAGAATGTATTCATGTTTGCTTGCTTAATTAAAATATAATTTGAGAAGATTCTAATTTGTTTTCAGTCAGTTATGCTGGCTCTGTTTGCCCATGAATGCTTGTTTCTGCCCAGAGAGGAAGAAGTTCGCTGTGTGTCTGCAAATCAAGCTCAGTGATTAGCAAACAGGTTGAAGTGAAATATGGAAAAATGAGGGTCAAACAAATAAGAGCAGAAGAGATTACTCACAGTTGACAGCAAAGCCTTTAAAATACCTAGGAATAAATTTACCAAGAAACAGACAAGACTTTTAGCCAGAGAAAACCATAAAACTTCTCTGAAAGACATAAAGGATGACCTGAACTGGGGTGGAACAATGCACACTGACAGAAAGGCTGTATGATAAAGATGTTAAAGTATCTGAAATTTATCCATAAATTCAGTATAAACTCAAGTAAAATCCCAGCAAAAATTCTAAAGCTTGATGAGCTGATTCTAAAATTCAAATGGTGGGATAAATATGCAAGAATGACAAAGCAATTTTGCAAAATCAACAAAGAGAGTGGAATTTGTCTTTCCAGTTAGCTGAGCAAAGCTCAGAAGCAGACAAATAGATCAGTGGACCAGAAAGAGCCCTAGACATAGACCTGGTTTGGGATTTAGAGTCAGACAAAGGTAGTAATTTTAAATCACTAGTGAAATGACAGATTATTCAATAAGTTGTATTGAAAAGCTTAGTTGTCAGTTTATTAAAATTAAACACCAGTACTATATCAACCTAATATGTAGTAAATCTTTAAAGGTAAAAATTGAAAATAATGCAAAAATATAAATGCAAGAAAGAAAACTAAATTTTAGGAAAAAATGTTCTTCACATAGGGAGGATTTTCGTAAAGTAAGGTAAGGTTCTAAATTTGAAATACAAATAAAAACTTTGGTAATAAAAGACACAATACAGTTGAGGATCAGACAAGGGTCAGAATGTTAGAGACTTATGTAGTATGCATACAACATGTGGAGAATTAGTATCAAGAATATAAAAGCTGTACACTGTAGCTCATTACAGGTAATCCTAGCTACTTAGGAGGCTGAGGCAGGCAGATCTCAAGTTTGAGGCCAGCCTGAGAAATTTAGTGAGTTTCTGGCTCAAAATAAAATAATAAAAAGATGGCTGGGGAAGTAGCTCAGTGTAGAGTGTTTGTCTTACATGTCCAAAGTTCTGGGTTGAATCCCTAGAACTGCAACAAATAAACAAAGAATATATAAAGAATGCCCATAAATCAATAGGAAAAGGACATCCTAGCAGAAAGATGAAGAAAGGATATACACAGGTAATCCCAAAGGAGGAAATATAAATGACCAAGGAGATCACAACATGACCAGTTACTCAAAAAACACAAATTAAGCCAAGAAACAATCATATTTTCTACCCATTAGATCTGTAAAGTTTAAATGCTGGCAATTGTTTGGAAAGATTAAGTGCAAAACATAGGATACCATACAACATCTGTGATGTGGGAAACTTTATTCACAACACATATATCAATGCTTTACTGCATAGTACTATGGAGGAAGATACTTAAAACTCTTAACAATGGTTTACCTCTGTCGAGGGCAAAAAACCAGGATCACAGGTGGCCAAAGGGTTAATGCAGCTATATTTACAATATTCTATTTTTTTTTAAAAAAAGAGAATGTATTCATGCAAGATTCTAATTTGTTTTCAGCCAATTATGCTGGTTCTATGTGTTTGGCTGGGTGCACGTTTATACTCAGGGAAGAAGAATGTTTGCTTGTGTGTGTCTACAAGTCAAGCTCAGTGATTAGAAAATAGGTTGAAATAGAATATGGAAAAACAAGGGCCAAACAAGAAAGAGCAGAAGGGACTACTCACACTTGATAGCAAAGCCTTAAAAATACCTAGGAATAAATTTACCAAGAGATTTTAGCCAGAGAAACCCATAAAACTTCTGAAAAACATACAAGATTACTTGAACTGAGAGTAGAGCAAAATGTGCATTGATAGGAAGACTGTATATAAAAATGTCAATTTTCCTCAAATTTATCCATAAATTCAATGTAATCCCAATAAAATTTCCCAGCAGAAATTTTTCTGAAACTTGACAGGCTAATTTTAAAATGCATGTGGTAGGACTAATATGCAAGAATGACCAAGGAGATTTTGTAAAAACAACAAAGATTGTGAGAGTTGTACTGCCAGTTAGCAAAGCATATTATCAAGTTTAGGAGCAGGCAAATAGAACAGGACCAGAGAGAGTCCTGACAGACTTGCAATGGGATTTAGTGTTAGACAAAGGTAGCAGTTTTGAACTAGTGATACTATTTACATATATTTATTTTAAATTTATTTTTGTGATAAAAAGGATTAAATATACATATAAGCTATATCAGAGGATACAATTTTTAAAAACGCTTGTAACCTTGATGTAAATGAGGCTTTTCCAAGATTGCCAAAAAAGATATAAAAGATTGATAGATTTGATATCTCAAAATTTAAAGTTTCCCAAAGACAAAGACACCATTTAATTAAATGACAAAAATCACAATACAGAAAATATTTGGAATTCATATAACAAATTATTTAATATATAAGTAACTCCTCAAACTCAATAATAAGAAGACAAACTACCTTAAAAATGAGAACTGGGCAAAGGATATGGTCATAGCAATCCAGAGGAGGAAATATAAGGAGACAGTAAATACAGATCTCAATCTTGTTGGTAATTCAGAAACATGCAAAATAATACAAGATGCTATTTTTTTACCCATCAGATTGGTTGAAATGTAAAACCTGGAGATGTTCTGGAGGGAGACTGGGTTAAAAAGTCACTTTGGAGAACGTGTTAGCAGTTTCTGGTGGAATTTAAAACATGTCTAGCCTATGACCCATCAATTCCAATATCTGTCCAAGGGAACTCTTGTGCATGAGCAAAGCAGGTATATAAAGGATGCTCTTACAGGTATGTCTTAATGAAACAACATTGGAAGACTTTTAATAGTCAACCAATAGGCACCAACTATCTGATCAGTTTTGGCATAATCCCTTAAGCTGGTCGCTAGCTGAAAGGAGCACAGGAGAGAGTCAAGCTAGCAAGGGCCACACAGGGCAAGCTCCACAGGGTGCAGCAAACTCAGAGCTTAGGAAGAGCACCTTCTGTGTGTAGACCACCCTATCTATGCAAACAATCAGAAGCAACAGTAGAATAGAATTATGTTTTGAGGGGTGCAGGAAAACACTGTGGACAAATGGCAAATTCCTAAAAGCAGCTTCCCCCTGCTACAGCAGAGGTAGGGGAGGCCAGTAGACTTCTTTATCTGTAACGCTCTGATTTTATTTGAAAGAAAATATACATGTATTACTTGTATAATTATAATTTAATTCAAAACTTTTAATTCATTTCCAGCCAATTAGCTTTAATTTACATGTGTGCTGTATTCTCATTTGGATGTCCAGGGACAAAGTACATTTACTCTGGGTGTCTGTAATGAATGAAACATAGCAATAGTAAACTGATTAAAATTTGGAAAGTAAAATTAAAAAAAGGAAAGTTTTTTCACTCATGTAAAAGTCACAAAACTAATAAGGAATGCAAGAATAGACCCATTAAGAAATGTGAAAAACTTTTATGATAAAAGTGACCAGCCTTTATTAGTTTGTTTGTTTTTGGTACCGCGGATCAAACTCAGGACCTTGTGCTTGCACGGCAGGCGTCAGAACCACTGAGCTAAATCCCCAATTGACCAGCCTTTATTAGAAGGCATTAAACCAAAACAAAACAAGTAAGACTGATACAAGGGGACAGATACCATATCCACAGACAGAAAAAAACTGATACCCTAAAGATGGTATTTTTCCCTTCAGTACAGTCTCACTTAAAACTCCAATAGGATTTTTTATGCAACTTTGACAAGTTGATTATAAAATATATGTGGTAAAAATAAAATGTGCAATATAACCAAGATAATTTTTAAAAAGAATAACAGGCAGATGGAGGAGGGGCTTATCAAGTAGTAAGACACTTCATAAAGCTGAGCTCATTAAAATGTGGTATTGATTCAGATATAGACAAACAGATGAACTGAAGAGTCTAGACACAGAGAATTGAGAGAAAAGATAGGGCTGGAACAGTAAGTGGTGCTTAGCAAACTGAATACCCATTTGGAAAAAGATCAAATTAAATCTGTCACATCATAAATGGAAGTACATTTCAGATGGGTTGAAAACTTAAACATACGAAATAATGATAGACGTTTTAGATGCAAATGAAGAATATGTCTATATACATGGAAGGGCCTGCCTGCTGCTTCCATCAACCCAGTGTGGCAGGACACTTTGATGGGATGCTTTACTATTGGGCAGGTCCCCAGGCAGACTTCACCTCCATTTTCTCCAAGGGCCTGCCAACATGGACCACAGAGCCTCTTCCTCCTCTCTCCAGCTTAGTCTGGCCCAAGGAAGAAGGACTGCTGCCAGTTCCCACCCTTGTCCTTTGTTGACATAATAGGACATCTCCTTCTCTGGCTTCCATTCCCTCCACTATAAAATGTGCTAATGCTCTATTTCTTGTGGAGAAATGGCAAGTTTGTATGAGATGATGAATCTGAACATGGATAAATAGGACAGAACTTATAAGGATGGGGGTTAGAGGGGACTCCTACTTTTTCCACGTCTACCCACCAAAGCCCCTATCACCCAAGACTTGATTTTTTCTGGCATTGTAACTTTTGGAAGATTATCATAGAATTGTTCTTCTTTTTGGTCAAAAGAAATTTGGATGTTGACTTAATGTTCCATTCTAAGGCCGAAAATACTGATTTCTTATCCAAAGAGCTCACTGCCTGTTGCTAGGTGCTGAGAAACAAAAACCAAGACATGATCCCAGCCATGAGACAGGATAAAGCTGGTGCTAATTAGACATGTAGGCAGTACACAAGTCAGATAAAAGCTCCCAAAAGAACAGGGAGATCATGTTACTCTCTAAAAGGTAAATAATTTAATTTTGCCCTATTTGGTCAAATACACATTATTGCCCCAAACTAATTCATCCACCTCCACATTTGATTCCCAGTCCTTTGGGAGCTCATTTCACTAATTGTCTCCATCCTTAATCGCTCAATTACTCAGGCTCCTTACCCTCAGAATATTCATATGACAGTGTTGCTCTTTCCTTCAAGATTAAAATTAAAAAGGCCTGGATCTTGCTCCCCTTCCTTTCCTTAATTGACTTCCCCTTAACTGCCTCCCTCTCTGCTCTTCCCTCCCCTTCTTCATGCTAATCTTCAACTTGCTTCACCCAATAAACCCCTTCCTCCTCTTCACAGCTTGCTTTGGAACATCACCTCCAGGGAAGCCTCTCAGAGTCAGAGGAGGGCAGGGTCCCTTGCTGTCCACTCTACAGCACTTGGGGACTTTGCTTTGGAGTGCCAAGCAGTGTCGGAGACTGATAATGTCTTCCTCCCCCACTACTATGCCAGCTTCACTAGAACAAAGATTCTGGCTATTATAATGCACTCCCCAAAGTAAGCACAGGTCTAGGCACCCTGCCAGGCACAAAGTAGGTGCTGAATTAGAATATGTAGCACAGGGGATTTAGCTCAGTGGTTTCGCTGCCTGCTGCACAAGCGCAAGGACCCGAGTTCGACACCTGGTACCGAAAGAAAAAAAAAAAATAGAATATAAAAATTCTTGCCATTCAACAGCGGACACTTATCGCATTTGGGAGCTGATGTCTGCCTATAAACATGCGTCTTTCCTAGCCTCAATCTCCCCACTCCCATAATTCACCTCTCCAAGTCTTCCTTCTAGAAGCCTTAAAGGGCTCTTGGTGACAACTTCATGTCCCCTCACATAGCAGCATTATTTCAGTTTATGTCCCTATCACTTCCCCAAAATGCTCTTATTAAGGCTGCTGGAAGTTAGCTAATCATGAAAGTCAAAGGAAAAATTCTGTCTTTAACTTATTGGAATTCACTGCTGCATTTGATAGCGTTGATTACTTTCCCCTTGAAACCCTTCACTACCTTGGTTGCCATAGCAACCCCCTCTCCTACTTGTTTATCAAATCTTTCAGACCCTTCCTTCTTTCTGTCACCTGCCCACACCTTGATGGCTTCAAATGTCTTTGTAACTCATGATTTTGTCCTCAGCCCTCTCCCATTCTCTCAGTACTCTCCCTGGTGGTCTCACTTTTCTCAGGGGCCCCATTACTCTGAGTGGTGATGGCTCTGGGCTGGTGCTTCCAGTCAAATCTCTTCCTGGGCCCCACACCCACAACTCGAGTGTCTTCTGGGCTCCACCTGGCTGTGTCCCTGGCCCCGTGGAATATCTGAGCCACTCTCCTGCATCTCAGACTGGCAGTCTATGTTGTGTTTCCCACTCAGGGGCCTCTCTGATATCCACCCAAGACTCCACTCAAGACACATGGGAGGCACCCTGAGCTTGACCCCCTCTCTCAAATAACAAACTGTTTATGCATTATTCCTGGTTTTTATCTACTAGAGGTTTCTGATCAACTCTCTTCAACCTCCCGGTCTAGTTCAGGCCTCTCCTCTTATCTGGATGTGCCCTGCCTTGGGACTGGTGACTGCTTACAATAAAAATCTGGGTTTAGTTTTGTTTTGGCTTTCTAGCACTTCTTATTTCTCCCTACTGCCCTGTATTATCTTTAGGTGATCTCCTGGTCCCTATTTCATGTGGCTGGGGTTGCTCTATCATGCAAAAACCACAGAGGCCCTCCTCCAAGCCCTGCCTTTTACCATCCAGCCCTGTTAAGGGAAGGGCCAAGCTTAGCCAGCTAACCAAGACTCTTTCTGGACACTGACCTCTATCCACATAGGGAAGAAATAGTTAACTATAAAATGTTTAAAGGTCAGTGGGTAGAACTGCTACTGATACATTGAGATGTCAAGGCTGTGACCTAGTTCCCATGCCCTACATTGCTTACCATTCCCTCCTTCTGTCCTGCTTTTCTGGGTCTCAGTTTTCCTTCTCTGTGAAATGGGGGTGAGGTGCCTGGCTGCCTCACTGGAGGCAGGTGGGTGGGGTTGTGATGACCAGACAAGACGACAGCCATGAACGCTTGACATAACTATAAAGAGCTGGGGCTACAGTGAGAGCACAATATATCTCCTGAGACCCAGACAGCTTCATCCTTGACTTTCATTTCCTTGTTTAATTCCCTGTATGTTGTTACAGAAGTCTTTTTCATAAAAGGACATTTCTAAACCTCCATTTTGGGTGCTTGATTTCAGGCAGAAAATAATTATTCTGCCCCTACCTCACCAGCTGCCTGTTGCCAGGTGCCAAAAGGTACAAAAATGTGTCAGAGGCAACCCCGGCCACAAGGCGAGGTGGGATGAGACCACAGCTAATTAGAGCTGCAGTCAGGACCCCGGGGGCTAAGAGAGGCTCCCAGAGAACATGGAGATCAGGTTCCCTGGTAAAATGAACATGATTGAATTTTGTTCCTTCCATCAACACGACTGATCCCTTCATCTCGACACTTAATCCCTTGCTCTGGGGCCCCTTTCACTGCCTGTCCTTGCTCTTCAAGCTCGGCTTGCACAGCCCTCCCTGTCCCAATGTGGCCTGGGTGAGGGTGTGCTTCCTGGCCCCGTGGCCTTCTCCAGCTGCTTTCTCCCTCCTGCTTTCTCAGCTGGACTTGAGATTGTTGTCCACCCACTGGGGCTTCTGCCCTTTCCCCAAAGTTGCTGTGGTGAAGGTCTCCAAAGCCCAAGTCTTGGGCATGCCTGGCCTCCCCCGTGTGTATGGCCCACCAGTACACTCCTCCTCAAAACTCTCCACTCTGGCTTCTTGGCAAGCTTTCCCTGCCTTTCCTGTTCTCAGGCTCCCCTTCCTGTGTCTAGTACCATCTGCCAATTTTCTTTCCTGGGCTTCTTGGACTCTTGCTGTTGTGGTCTTCTCTGGCTCCTCCTTCTCAGTCTCTTTACCAGAATCCTGCCTGTACCCACTCCTAAAATGTCAGTGACAAGTCAGTCTTCAGTCTTGTTCCTGTGAATTCTGCACCTTCTTCCATCAGCACATCTCTAGATCTCCATCTTTCCTCCTTGGGAGATTGCTTACACTTTTGTGGGCACAGATAGGCCGAGATACTTCCTTACTCTATGCTACCTCCAGTCAAGGTCATCAGTGAACATTTTTCTTCCTTTCTTCCCTAGTCCTTTGGTCTTGCCTCTGATTTATTCATAGGACTTCCAGTGAGAGCTTTTGGAGGTCTTCTATCATGCCTTCTATCATGCCTATCTTTTATCACCATCTAGCTCTGTCTTAGAAACTGTCCCCTTGCTCAAATTGTTACTCTAGCAGTTTTTCCCAGAAAAGTGGCCACACTACCTGCCTTTCATTTCCTCTGCCATCTTTCACACAGGAAACTGTTTTGCCTGAGAATGTAGTGGTCCCCTAATTACTACATCCAGTGGGCTCTCCGTCCTTACCTAACTAGTCTTTCTCTTTTGTCTGACTGTCCTTTTTGGAAACACTTCACAACTTTGGGTTTCCATGGCAGCGTGGGTTCCAGGTACCTTTTCCACATCTTTAACTTCTTTTTTGCCTTTGTGGTTTCCTTTCTGCCCACCACTTACATGGAAATGAGGCCCTTGTTCCTGGACTCCTTCTCTCTTTTCAGCGAGCCTATTCTCCTAGATCCAGCTCACCAAAGCCCATGATTTCAGTCACTATCACTCCCAACCTAAATGTCTTGCTTGAATCTGCTAGGATCCAGACTCTCTACCTAGCTCCTTGCAGACTACTTTGACATGGATGTCCACAAAACTGAGCTGAATAGTCTTTTTTCAGCCGCCCCTTTTTCTGATTGTTCTACCATTTATCTACACAGTACCCAAGACAGAAACAGGGAAGGCATCCTTGACTTTCCTTCTTTAACCCCAGCAACCAACCAACCAGTTAGCAAGTTCTCTTAACGCCATCTCCTGGATCTGATCCCCTTTCTCCACCCTCAGGCCCCACCCTAATTCAGGCCTTGTCCTCTCTACTTGGACTACGGCAATCATCTTGGATTGCACGATTCTTCAGTGGATAACACCCATAAGCTTCACACTCGCACCACCATCCCTGGCTACCCCTGCTTCCATGTCCCAAGCATGCCTCTGGTCTCTGCTGCTCATGTATCATTTTACTATCAGTTTGTATGTCTTTCTTAACTCTTTGCATGCTCAAGAACAAGGATCATATCTTATTTATCTTCACATTTTAAAGTTTAGCACCCTGCTTGACACAAAGTAAACATTCAGTATTTGCTGTATAAATATGTAGACCACTTACCTTCTCTTGAAACTTTGATTTCTCTTTCCTTTCACTACTACATTACTTTCTAGAAAGTCCATACCAATTCACATACTCCCCTCCCCTCCCCAGTCCATAAGAGTGCCTGTGCCACTGTATCCTCATCAACACTGGATATTCTTAAACTTCTCCCATAATTTCTTGGTAAAAATCTGTATTTCCTTATTGTTTTAATAGTGCTTGTTAGTTATTAGTGAAGTAAAATATCTTTTCAAAAATTTTAAGTCAACTATTTCTCTTTTGTTAAAAGTTTTGGGTGAGTTACATTATTGACCTGAAAATGTTTTACTCATTTTGCTTTTTGTTGTGGTATTATTTGACTTCGGAAATATTTATGGTAGTTGTAATGTAATAGATGTGCTTTCAACTTTTTTTTGAAAAAGTTACTTTTTAATGTCATTTTCTTGCTTTTTAGCATAAATGAGTTCCCTCAGACACTTGTTAAATATTCAATTCCTTTTCTCCCTGGCTTTTAATGGGCTCTTAACTCCTTTTGACCTTTTCAAATTATTTCTGAATTTGAGTGTATGCACTGATGTGAAGTTGGAAAGGCTTTTTTCCTCCTTTCTTTCTAATGAACAGTAAATCAATAGTCTGAACCTCATTTCTGGACAAATCTTCCCTCTTGACTCCATCCCTGAGTTAAGCTATTCCTGGCTCATTATGACATTCATGGCCACAACTTTCTCAAAGCATATGCTACCTGTACAGAGAACTAAGGCTATACAGCAAGGTGTGATTCCAGATATGGCACAGTGGTAAATACAGAGTGGAAGCAGAGAGCATTTATGGAAGCCGTGTCAGGAGAATGTGTGGAAAGATGGGTCACCTACTTTGCCAATGTGAATGGATGAATCTAGTTGGCATCCACTCATCCTATAGGTCTCCAATCCTGCAAGGAAACATTTACTTAGGGGTCACAAGAGAGGGAAAGCCCCACCCTACTCACCCTCATCAACCTACCTGCATGGACTCTGCCAGGACCTTTCACCATCAGCAGAATTGTTTCAGCCAGCTTGTGCTATGCCCATCACCATGATTCCTCCATGCTCCAAGATGTGGCGTTGACCCAGAGCTGGGAGTCACTGTGCCCCCTGTTGAATTACTAATTTATGTACCAGAGCACCTGAGGATATGATGCTAGAGCTGGAAACGAACTTGGTGATTATCTAGTCCAACTATCTTAGTTTTATCAAGACCCAGTGATGGATGGTGAACTTCCTAGCTAGTGGAAGGCATCCTTGTGGGGAAAAACAGTATTGGAATTTGCCCATCTAAACTAGATCACAAAAATATTTGGAACCCTAGGTTGTAAAAGAATTATATAATAAACTAGCATATTGTTCAGGAACATGGCATAGTATGTAAATGTGACCCTGAAGTCAGAGAGAACAGGCCTATTTCTGCTAGTTCTTGCTGGGGGAAGTGGAATGTGTTGTCTCCTCTATGTACAGGGACAATTAAGAATCTCAGGTGATGGAAGCAAGCTCAACCAACAGATTGGGTGTGTCTGTATGGAGGTCCTCAAATCTCAGACTCTGAGTGGAGAATATCGTGATTGTATGAAACCCCCAAACTATGCAGAACTGTGCTCTTGGGAGGGGTTTGTCCTCCCAGTCTTTTTTTTTAAGGCAGGATCTTTCTATGTAGTTCAGGCTGGCCTTAAACTATGTAGCCTAGGCTGGCCTCAACTCACAGCAATCCTCCTGCCTCAGCCTCCTGAGTGCTGGGATTACAGGTGTGTGCCCCACAGCCAGCTGGTTCTCACAGTCTTGGCCATCATGTAGATATCAATTGTGAATATCTAGGCCAGTGATGGCAAACCTTTTAGAGTTTTCAATGATAACAAAAAGCTGGCTGTGGCATGCATGCCATAGGTTTGCCATAAGTTCGTCCTAGGCAGTCTGACCCAATTTGTCAAAGGATGGGACTCCTACTCTTTTCTATCATTAACAGTGTAATTCTGGTATTTTTCCTCCTTGATCTATTTTCTCATTTCAGATCTTTACTTCACATCAGCAAAATTTACTCAATACCTCCCGCAGTGGTCTGAGGACAGATGAGCCCACTGGCCTAGTGCTAAGCCTCCTAGGTTCCAGGGTGGGGATGGTGGATTGTTGCATGCTTGCTGTCCACGGCTAACCTCTATCTGTCCATCTAGTCTGGTCCACTCCAGGTAACATGAGGTTCAGGCCATCCCATGGCCTTGTTCACTGTTGGCTTTTCCCTCTTGATGTTGTTACTTTTTTGCTTTGAGGAGGTCCCCCCTCAGACACTTGTTAAATATTCAATTCCTCCTTCCTTAGTTTTTAATGGACTCATAGCTCTTGTTTGTCTTTTAAAAATAGGTGATCTCTTCCTTGGCCCTACTTCTTAAAAGCCATGCTGCAGCCCTCCAGTCCTATCTAACTTCCATAATCTCCCTTGTGCCCTACTCCCAGCTCTCCACTTCAGGCAGCCTTCTACCTGCTTTTCCCCTCACAGCTGGAGAGAGGATGAGAATAGTGGTTAAGGTGAAGCTTTAGAGGAGAATGGAATGGAGTGCAAATCTCAGCCCTGCCCAAATCTTGGGCAGGCTGCTTCGATTTTGGAACTTCTTCCATATAGCAGGGATAACTGCAGCAAATTTAGGAAGTACAGTGAGGTTTCAAGGAGGTACTGCTGGTAAACTGCTAATTGGGGCTAATCCAAAAAAAGCACTTGCCAAATATGAGCTAAATTAGAAAAGAACAGTTTAAACGGGTGCTTCCACTCGTCCATGTCTTTTCCCTCACAGCTGGAAGAAGCAGTCTGTGCCTCTCATCTCACTTCTTCCTCTCATTCTCTCCTCTTCCCATGGCAACATGATATCTGCCTTTAATTACTCTGCTGATCCCAACAGGGACAAAAGACCTTTTAAGTAAGTGACCCAGTGTCCTTTTCTGGTCCTCTTGCTGGTGGTAGTTACCAGAGGAGACTTCCCATTCTTTCTCAAAACCCTCCTTGATATCGGCTCCTTGGGGAATCTTGTGGGCTCTCATGTGAAAGAGGCCATCTGTTTGGGGAGGACAAGTGGGCTCATCTCGCTGGGTACCTGGAGAGGCACAATAGGAGCACACAGTGGTAGGTGGGAGCTAGGCTGTGTGTGCATAAAGACAGTAAAGCCTGGAAAGTTCCACATGTGGTATTGAGGGTATGAGGTAGGCAGAGAGAGAAGAGAAAGGAAATCCCTTTAGTTTATAAGCAACTCAGGAAATCTCCAGGACTTGTGGAGTGTCTACTATATGATGAGGCTACTCCCAAACCTCATGTGGACTTTTGCTGCCATAGAGATGATGCTAGGCTGGGAACCTTTAATGAGGTTCTTTCACATGTTTTCCCCCCAAAATACTAGTTTGGAAGCTGGAAAATAATCTGTCATTCCAGAGTTGCCAGGAGGAGACTTCAGAATTTCCTTCTGTCTAGGAACAATCAGGTTACATAGTTCCTTAGAGAGTCTCGCAACTGACTGATTGAGCCCTTCATCTATTGACCCTAGAGTTGGTCAACCAATAGATATATACCAGGCCTACTGAAACAGGTTCTGTGCCTGGCCAAGGGACAAAGACTAAACCCCAATCCTCAAGGGTTATGCAGGGCCTTACTAACCGAACTAAGGAGTTGAGACTATAGGCAGCAGAGAACCACTGGAAAGCTTTCTGTTTTTCTCCCTCATAGACCCTTCCATGTCTGCCTTCATTGTAAGCTAACTTTCTCCACAGTTCTGCACTTGAGAGATTTTAAAGTTTATTCTTTAATGCAGAATCCTTTCTTTACTTTATTGTCTTAATATACTTTCTTTCAATCAGTATCTCTTAGACTGAAGTAACAAGGATAAAGGTCACCAATGTTTCACAGAAGATGGTTTTGAAATGTTAAAAACTCCCTTGGTCCAGTCCCCTAACTGACTTATGAATGGAGAAACACAGGAGAAGAATGAGTAGAGGAGAGTAAGGACACATGGGAAGTGGGTGAGACTCAAGTCCAGACTTTTATCTCTTGCCTTTCTATTCCCTCCTGGGGGGGGGGGCGCCACCACCAGTGTGGGATGAGGGATAGGCAGGGCTTAGCTTTGGAGAAGGATTATGTTCAATCCATGTGTGATAAAGCACTCAAACGTATTCCCATACTGGCTACAGGAGGCTGGACAGGCAGGGATCACTGTTCAAGATGGGGAACTCCATGGACAGCCACTGAACAAGTTGGTTGCCAAACAGGATCTTGAACCCAGGGTTTTGATCTCTCAGGAAAAGCTGTTTTGGTGTTCCTTTCCTTTTAGGAAACTGTGCTTCTAGAGAATGTAAAAAATAATTAAGGGACTTCACACCAAATTATTGACATACTCTCCCAAATATGTGCTTGCTCTACTAAAGCCCTAACAACATGGTATTGTAACTGTGACATCTGCCTATGAGACTGCGTTGGCGCCCTTCATCTTACTAACTTGAGTTTCTCAAAGGGCATAGTTTATTTTGTATCCCCTTCTCAGAGCTTGGTGACAAGCCTGGCCAATGCTCCTTACAGAAATGAACGAGCAGGAGACTTGGAGGATCAGATCCCAACCCTAAGAGGCCCAAGCCCACAAGGGGCCACAGAACAGGGGGAATAACACTGAAGACTGCTTTGAGGCACATGATAAGGTGAGTTATATGGTCTCCATTTTATATGTGAGGAAACAGGCTCAAAGAGGTATAGTCACAAAGGCCAGGCCTAAGGCCTAGTGTTCCTTGAAGCTTCACATCAGGGCTGTTTGGTCTTCCAAGTCCATCCCCTACTTAGTGAGTTCCTTTCCCAGTGTCCCAAAGGGTGACAAGGGCATCTGTCTAGTATCTTCAGGGGCTGCTTGGCCAGCCTTTCCCCTTTGCTTGAGCCTAGTCTATAATTGAAGTTTTCCTCAACATACTGAACTCTGCCCCTGTAGCTTGATAGACCAAACTCTGTCCTTCCTTGGGCTTTCAGGAAGACACTGAAGAGGAAGGCTTGCTAGGCCAAGCCTCTCAGTCAGGGTCGTCCCTCATGTACTAAGGATAGCACTCCCTAGATCTTTTTTGTTTTCAGAGCAGTGAGTCATTTATTTTGGTGGGGTGGGAGCAACACAGTACCAGCAGTCTGGATTCTGGTTCTGCCAACCACCTGGGCATGCATGACAATCTTCTCCGGCCTCCTTCCCAGCATCTGTTCCAAGGAGACATAGTTTCCTTTCTATCCTCTCTCACTACTTCCTCTAGCCCCAGCCCACTCTTCTCCTGCCTTCCCCCTCCTCACCTATGGGTTGCTCCTTCCATCTACTTCCCATTCCCAGTGAGCTAGGCAGATTAGTGGCCTTCTTAGCAGCCCAACTACTCTCACTGCTCAAATTCTGGGCTGTTTCCTGCTGAACAAATCCCATCTTAAACAAGGTTTGGACTGAGTCACTGTCCAATTTCTATCAAGTGTTTATTTGAGATGGTTCCCAGTTAGTTGGAAACTGAAAAGTTCTCAGGACTAAGTTTGGGGGCCTGCCACCAGCAACTCAGCCTTAGATCTCCCAATGGTTAGTACTCTCACTTTAAATAGACTGACCTCTTTTGCCCAAAAAAAGTCTTTTTGAGTTCTGACTCTAGGGCAGCCAGATATTGGTGGTCCTTCATTTTACTTTCAACCCAATCTCTTTATTTGTAAGAACAGTGATGCTTGATTAGATATAAGAAATAATATATTTATTACTTCACTGCTCAAAATTTACACTTTACCTTCAGGTCTCAGCCTGAATGTCAGTCCTCCCAGGCCAGCATCAAATCCTTCCAAGACTCTTCTAGCACCTGCCACAGTCCATACTTGTGTATCTCTGGAATTATGTGCTCAGTGCCATCCACTTTTCTTCCGTTAGCCAGGAGGACTCCCTGATGACAGAGACTGTCTACTGTGTGGTCTAAGGCCTAGTCCTGCCTGAGATTCTGACAAATACCAGCTAGATAAGTAACAATGCAGACTTCCCTTCCAGGGAGGAAAAACCCTCATGCCATGCCTTCCAGGAACTCAGTCACAAAGAGGAAGTCTTCCTAGCACCAGCTGTGGACTGTGAAGTGCTCTAGGAAATCTCTAAGGAGAAGAAACCCAGAAACGCTTCCCAACAGAGGCAGTACCTGGGCTCACGTGGTATACTGACTAAGCATACAGCACACACCCAGGCTATACTGAAAATACCCTGCCACCTGCTCAGAGGATAGCCACCTTCCTAAAGTGAGTCCAGGAGGACCCTATGATCCTGGAATAAAAAACTCTCAGGATTTTAGGGCTGGAAAAACTATCTTTCCTCCAAAGGCTCCATTTTACCTTTAAGGAAACTGAGGCCCAGAGTAGGGCATAGACCAGTTCCAAAAGAGGCCCAAGCCTAGGTCTCATGGGGTTGTGTGGTTGGTTACTGGGTACCACGTGTATACCATTTTTATACCAGGAGTCACAGTGATGAACAGAATTGCAAACCATGGTTTGTCTAAGGTCTATTGTCCCTCCTTCTGGAGAAGAGGTATCTTCTTTTCACTTTCCTGCAAGGCTTTTCGGGAAGAGGGGTTGGGTTTCCAGGTGGGAAATGCTGTCAGGCAGACAGAATGCTGATGTGGCAGGGACCTTGGGAGGGTGGGCTGCAGTCTCCCTGCTGGAAAAGGCTACAAATCTTTCAGAGGGAGGCCTATTTGTGACTTTTAAGCAGGCTTAACCTAAAACAAAGCTGCTGAGGGAGAACAAAATAAGCAATAATCTTGGCTTCATTTATCATCCAGGTGCCTCCACAGGCGAGTAAGGACACAAAAGTCTGTTTATTTGTTTTGTTTTTGGAATTTGCAATTGTCTATTTTGTCAAGTCTTCCCACTAGGCTAGAATCATGAGGTCTTGGAGAGTCAGACCTGGGTCATGCCCCTGAAATCCCCCGAAAGCCTAGTACAGGGTCTCAGTGTTTGTTGGACAGACTATCCTTTCCACATGTGTAACTTCTCAGCTTGTCAAGACTGCAGAACCACAAGATAGATCCAGAAACCTGGGGCGGGGGTGGGGGTGGGGTGGGGGTGGGGGATTTAGAGATAAAAGCACCAAAGAATCAAGTAGAAAAAATACCCAGGAGATAGGATCAATAAAAGTTTGGCTCTCTGAAAATACCTCTAAAACAGACAAATCTTTGGTAAGTTTTGATCAAGAAGAAAAAGCATGGATAAGCAATGTTAGGAATGTAAAAAGGGATAAAGTAACAAAGGGCAGATTTTAAAAGCCAGGGAAAAACTGCACACAACTTTATAGTAATTGAATTAAGTCTAGGTAAGACAGATGATCCTCAGAATTACCAAAGACCTTCACAACTTTTACCTCAGTAGCTTCTACAACAGTCCAGTGCCTTGAGTAGACAGTGCTCCTATTATGCCTTCTGAAAGAAAGGAGTGACTCAGAGGTGAATGCCCAGCACAGGGCTCTGACAAACTTCCCCACCTTGTGTCACAGATCATGGCCAGGAGAGCATGTGCACATCTGCCACAGGGATCCATACCACTCTTGCGCTTCTAGCCATCACTGAAGTCTGCTGGTTGGACAGTCAGTCTTATTTTTCCACGTGAAATGCCATGAGGGGTTTCACTGTATTTTTACTTCAAAAGCACATAAAAATCCTTGATGATTAGAGCTCCAGCTGTCTTAACTTGTTTGTCAAGGGATCAGTTACTCAAATCTCCTATGGAGGGAAACAATTTCAGGCGGGAAGCCATGGGAGCTGAGAAACACCAATGTCTCATCTCTAAAAACTTTTCAGACTCCCTCCTGTTTACTGCCTGGCCTGCCCTCTTCTCTCCCTCCCCAAGATCCACCATCTGCTCTCCAGAGAGCAGATCAAATTTTCAGGCTAAGGTAGTGTGGCGCCAAGGACTCAGCCCCTTCATCTTTCCCCCGGCCCCCACTAACTCAGAAATCCAACACCACAACCCAAATGGACTGCAGTCACATAAAACCACAAAGTAAAGTTTATAAAGCTTTATTAAACATTTCAAACAGCTGAACGAACACACCAAAAAAAAAAAAAAAAAAGCTCTAGAACAGCAGTCCAAATGTTTCACAAGTGTGGTCTTGCAGTCCCATCCTCTAGATGGACTGGCTCCAGTTCTGTCCTCTGCCTGGCTCCCCTCACTCCCTCCTCAGGCAAGAGAGAGGGATGGTTCTGGGTGGAAGGACAATCATGCTAATCCCCAGTGGGTAGGGGCCAGGAGAAAGTCTTATTTGCCAACACTTGTTACTGAAGCGCAGAGGAAAACAAAAAAAGCAAGTGACAGTCACACAGTCTTCCTGTGTATTCTTCTCAAGGTACAGTCTATATGAGCAGGAACGAAGAAGCTCCTGGCGGGAGGATGATGGGCACTGCTCCCCTGTGTCTCTTCTGAACCACCTTGGAGTCCAGTGTGCTGGTCACTCGGCAATCCCCATGCTAAATAAAAGCTGCAGTGGCACCTACTACAGCTAGCTACTGCTAAACCTCAAAACCAGGACATGTTCTTTAAAGCTTCTTTAAAAGAAATATACACATATATTTACACACACACATACACGCATGTGCACACGCACGCACACACACACACGCGCACACGTGCACGCAGGGCACAATCAAAAATATCCAAACACCTATCAAGGGGATCGTGGCTACTATGAATCTCACAAATACTTCTCCATTCACTCGGCTGGGGACTGCTAGGTCTACATGAAAACATCATACCTCCATCCTGCAGAGCATGCACAGGAAACACAAGGAGGGCCCCTTCTCAGGATGGCTGAGAAAGGCAGGAGGATGGGTAAAGGAAGCAAGGCTGGGCTGGAAAGCAAGAGCCCAGACACCCAGGTGAAAGAGCAACATCTATCTGTTGCTTCTTTTAAAAATGAAGTGGAGAAAATACTGGAGGCTTGTGGACAACAAACAGTCAACATGTATATATATCTGTCTAGCCTGAACAGGGGAAGAAGGATGAAAAAGCGAGGCTCTCGGGCATCAGCAATCTCTTCAAATTCGAGATAAGTGCAAAAACGAGCAGTGTCATAGACAGGTGCTCCCCCAAAAAGGAAAGGAGTAGAAGAGAACTAAAGGGAAACCAGGGGAGGGACTGAGGAGTCAGTAACACTCTAGGAAGGAGAAAGATTCTGACAACGAGGGGTCACAGAGGTGACAATGAGACTGGCATTTTATCTGCCCGGGCCAAGCCAGGATGGTTGACTAGGATGGGTATAGATTCCTCGCATTAATGAGGCGAGGGGGTGGCCATCCTGCCAGCCAGAACCCAGATGGGGACAGAACACACACAACCACAAGACCACCCACAACTACAGGATTCTACAATAAAAGCACCAGTCAGTGCTATTATTCACATTATAAGGATAAAACATCACAGGCCGAAAAGGTGCCATCAGGAATGTGATACCCGCAGGGCTATGGAATTTGAAACTCCAATGCTTTATGACCTATGTCAATGCCTCCCCTCCCGTCTTCTGCTTCCTTGGAATGCTAACAGGACAGCTGTTAGGTGCCCACAACACCAGGGTCATGTGCTGAATCTGGAAGCGGGGAGTCGGTGCAGTGGTACAGGAAACAGTTTCCCCAGCAGCTATAACAGATGAGGAACAGGGCTGCCAGGAAAACCAAGGCACAGATTGTGCAAGGCTTCCGTTCCAGGAGAAAGCTGAGCAGGTAGAAGCCCATGAACATGGAGTGGCTGAACCACAGGGCGGGGTTGAGGGGCTTGGGGATGAGGAGGACGGGCAGCAGCCACTGGAGGCAATACATGATCTCTGCTGGGCAAGGCCTTCACCAAGGCTGCCAGGCACTGCTGCAGGAACCAACCTAATGGGAGCCAGTGGGTGTAGGTGGCTGCCCTCTGCTTTCTTCAACCCTCTCTCCAGGAGCTGAGCCGCTGTGCTCTCTGGCTGTCAGCCTGGGATCACCAAGGCAGCAGGGATCCTGAAGAGAAAAGTCAACACAACAGACAAACAGACAAAACGTACAGACAGACCAAAAAAAAAAAACAACAACAACAAAAAAAACAGGAACAGAATGTATACTTATTTGGGAAAATGAATCATGGTTAACAACAGCAAATGTGAATGCCCTTTCCTCCCTGCCCACCCTTGGGAAGTTCTACTCCTCTCCAAGTCACCAGTTCCAGAAGCTTCCTGGGATGTCTCCCTTGAAGCCTCCTAGGGTATCTCCCCTGGGCTTCCACTAGTGGGGGCCACCTCAAGAGAGCTCTTTGGCATGGTCCCACACAGTAGGCTGGCTTTGCCTGGACCCTGCCCAGCAGAGATCATGTATCGCCTCCTGAGGCTGCAGCCCGTCCTCAAAGGGCCCAGACCCCACAATACCGCCCTGTGGTTGCCACAGGACTGTCATGGGCTCTGTGCTGTGCCCCAATGTGCTAAAGAAGGGTTTTGTATCTAGTCTTTCACTGCACTGGTAGGTGCTGTACTCTGGCACAGAAGCGAGTTAAAGCAGTCAGGAGTACACTGCAGGCAAGCAATGGATCCTGGCAAACTCCTGGAAG
The DNA here is from genome assembly GCF_000247695.1 of Heterocephalus glaber. The sequence goes on along the minus strand of NW_004624842.1, from coordinate 2,126,775 downwards.
CCATGGCAGTGATAGGATCAAATATTTTATATAAAGATGGCAGCCTGGGCTGAACTTGTCTTTTTCAAACAGCCCAATGCCATTTTGCCAAAACCAGCCAACGTCTTCAAAGTCAGTGTAGGCATAAAAATCACTGCGCTATTTTGTTCAAACTAAATTGGATCATTACACCTCCATCTGCTGCTACCATTGTATAGAATTTAACCTTTATGAGTTTTTAATCAAAATTAGTTTCTTATCCACATAGAGGCAAATGCCAGTTGGCCCCTGTGCCGGGAGCTTGCTGAAGTGAAGTGCTATAGGTGGGTGGCCAGTGTGCCAAGGGCCCTCTCCGAAGACTGTGTTTTAGGTTCCCGCCCACAAAGCCCAGCTCCTCGAGGGATCCGCAAGACATCCGCACTCTGAGGGGCCTGAAAAACCTGCGCTCCATTGGGAACGTGAAAGATGGGCACTCAGAGGTTCCTGATTCCCCTTGAAATAGCCACACCCTTAAGCAGCCACAGCAAAACCCCCGCTTCTTGCTACAGCCGCCTAGCGAAAAGGGTACAAAGAACCACATCAGCTGAGGCTGACCTACCCCAAGCCTGGGGGAGGGGTGCGGAAAACAGAGGTTCAAACCATCTGTTCGGAGGAAAACTATCCACGAACACATTCAGACTTCCCAGCCACTTCTAGAGTTCATTCCTTTCCGTGCACACAAAGGCGCCTATCTTTCCCGCACCCCTCCCATCGAACAGACATTACTGCTTTTGCACCCAGTGTAGCTCCCTGGCCCAGTTCCCTACAGTAGCCACTGCCACCACAGCAGACCCTGATTCTCACTACCATAACAGCCGGGATGTGAAGAATCAGTGAAGAGTTAGTTACACACTAAGGAACCCTCACGAAGCAGAAGGCAAGAGCTTAAAATTCCCTATCAGGAAGAGTGCTGAGCAGTGGCCTGTGAAGCTGAGGCTCCTGGAAAGGGTACCTTTTTTTGCTTTACCGGGCAGATGACCCCTCCCTAACGTCGATTTTCCATAGTAGGAGAGGTCCATTCTGGCGCGGGGCTGAGCTCAAATTTGCAGATGAGGACTTGGAAAGGGGGGCGCCACACTAAGAGGCTTGCGCCTTCTATCCCGTGGTCTATGCAGAGTCGCGTCGCCCCTCCATTTACACTGGAATTCAAAAGCGGGCATGGAGGAATCTTCTGGAAAGGGTCTAAGATGGGACTCAGGAGGCAGGGGTCGGTGTGGAAAGAGCAGATGGATTATTTTTTTTCTGTCTTTCTCCTAGCGAATGAGGAGAGATCTACTCCCCCCCCGCCCCGGTACTCCTCCTCATGAACCGACAGCGTGAGCGCGCATGCGCACTTAGGTGGCAGGCGGGTACTTAAGGCGCGGCCACCGCGGCTGCAGCAGTGCGCCCAACAGCGGACTCCAAGAGACCAGCGGACCGCGGCAAGAACCCTTGCTTTCGACCGCCTACCCACCACTCTTGGTACTATGGCGGCAGTGGCGGCAGCCTCGGCTGAACTGCTCATCATTGGCTGGTACATCTTTCGCGTACTGCTGCAGGTAAGTGTGCTGAGGCTTGGGTGGGTGAGGACTCCCAATGCACGCACCCAAAACCTACAAACCCGCGATACGACTGCCGCCTGCCAGACCCATCCTATCCCAATTGCCGCGATCCCTGTCTGCCCAAGTGCCGCTGCGGCACGACCCTCGCTGGTTCCCTGCGCCCACATCCTCAGGCAGACCCTCCCCAGTGTGCCCGCGCCAGGCCGGGAACAAAGACTCAGGGCGCGGCGGTCGCCGCGGATGATCGCCGAGGCTTTTAGCAACCTATGTGGTAAGAAAAACCACCACATCCAGACTCGACCCCAGGAGGGAGGCGGGGCACTTGTGTGTTTCAGGACTTTACAGCTTGCCTAGCAAAAAATTTCTGCCTTAAAAAAATTGCGCATTGCGGGTTAATATCCTTTAAAAAATACACAGAGATGTGTATACACACGATCATACAGCACTTGGGAGACTGGGACGAAAAATGCACTTCTCAAGTTTGAAAAGGGCACTTCTCAAAAAGAAAAAAACTTCACAAAAGAACTCCAGAATAAATTAGAGAAAACATAATCAATGAAGAAAAAGAAAAGAAAAACCATATTGCAGGAAAAAGAAATTAGATAAAAGCAGTTGGTAGAAAAAAACCGCATTAGACAAAAAGCGCACAGCAGGAAAAAATCAGACAAAGGAAATAACGGAAAAAATGGATCAGACAAAAACACTTTCAATAAAAACAATTAGAGGAAAAAGCCCTTTGCAGGAAAAATGAAAGGGGAAAAAGTGCTTCCAGAAAAGTCAAAATGTTTTATTTTTTTAAAAAGGCAAAAGTGCTTTGCATAAAAATAAATCAGAAGTGCTTTGCCCACAAAATAATTTATCCTAAAAGCTCCCTTTGCAGGAAGAATTCCCTGCTAAAAGAACCCTTTGCCAAAGGAATCGCATATTTCCTTCAAGGTGTTCCTGGAATGCTGCATTTACTGGGTAGGATTCGCTTTTCGAAATCCTCCAGGGACACAGCCCATTGCGAGAAGTGAGGTATACCTAAGTTGTGGGTCCAATCAGCTTGCCGCCATGCAGCTCTCAGCACAGTTGGAAAAGCTCCAGCTGCCCTGACTCGTGGACAAGCTGCGCCCGCACCCGCCTCTCTGGCCTATGCTGGACAGGCGGGCGGGGCAAGGGGTGGGGCGGGGGTGGGCACGGCAGCGCCACAGACTCGCAGCTGATGCACTCCACTGAGCGCGGGTCTCTCACCGCAGGTGTTCAGATACTCCCTGCAGAAGCTGGCCTACACGGTGTCGCGGACCGGGCGGCAGGTGCTGGGGGAGCGCAGGCAGCGAGCCCCCAACTGAGGCCCCAGCTCCCAGCCCTGGGCGGCCATATCATCAGGTGCTCCTGTGCATCTCATCCAGCGTGGGAGCAAGTGCCGCGCAGGAATGGGGGGTCCCCTGTGCTCCCTCGCCAGAGGAGCACTTGGCAAGGTCAGTGAGGGGCCGACAGGCCCCTGGAGAAGCAGCTCCAACAATAACATGATATTAGATCCTTTTCCAACCCCTTTGCACCGGTCCCCTTCTGGGCAGGTCAGGGAGGGAAGGGGGTTGGGGAGCAGATCTGGAGATCTGGGGATAGGCATCGCATTCTGATCTGGACCAAGTCCGGACAGCACCATTCTAGTCCCGAAGTTATGGCCATGCCAGCAGGCCCCACCACGGAGATCTAAACACACCAACCAGCAGAATGGACATTCCAACTTCACCAGCCGAAGCCTCGAATCTCAGTGCAGCAGAGAAGGCACCAATTGTGTCTGGCGTGGGGAAGGATTGGAGGGCATGGACAAGGGAAGAGGAGGGTTAAGAAACAGAGTGGGGTCCTCTCACTATCCCTTGCCTATGTCATGTATGCATTCCAGCCTTGCTGCCTTTGCTCCCTCGATTCCCCTTTTTCCCCCCGAACTGCCTCCACAAGCCCATCCCAACCCCTAAAAACGTCTCACTTGATTTGGACCTATTCAACCGGTAAATGAATCCCATCTTTACTAAAACACCTTCTCTGAATCCCCCACCCCTCACTGATCTTGCTTTCCCTGGTCTCATGCAGTTGTGGTCAATTTTGTGGTAATTGCTAATTGTACTAAGTGTGCGTTAGTTGTGTCTCCCCAGCTAGATTGTAAGCTCCTGGAGGACAGGGACCGCCTCTACAAAAAATAAAAAATAGTACCCCCTCTGCCTTGCAGTGAACCTCCAAGGTGGTGGAGGCACAACAAAAAGTTGTCTCTGTGGCTTCTTTTGTGTTCATGACACACACTTCAAAGATTGAGCTGATACACTAATTGTAGAGTGGACACACTGCTTGGCAGAGGAAGAGGGGAGATAAAATGGGAATAAACTGGGACTATCACATACCCAGCTCCATTTCAACACTATTCTGACATTAAGGACTTTATCTCCCCTCCCCAAAGAAGAAAGGTGATACCTTCACTTTCCATCCCAGAATAAGGGTCCACTTCCTCCTCCCCATAACCCAGTTCTCCATTTAGAAGCCCCAAAGAAATGAGCCTGGGGCAGGGTGGACACTGGTGTGGATAATGAGTATGGGATGAAATGTGGCATGGTACCATCTCCACCCAGCTTAATGCTCTAGGTCTTGTAACCACCAGGACTGCTCCTAGGCCATCCTGCCTGGCCTTGTTATTTTCTAGGCTCTCACCCTTGAAACTTCTATCCTACACATTCTCTCCAGTGCTGGTTCCCTGCTTTTCTTAGCACTAGCCTTCCTATCCTTAGGGTGCACTTACCAAGTCCCTGTCCCTAGGCTCTCCCCTGACACCAAGTCAGGGCTGGCAGGCTGGCTGCTCTGTTCCCCTCTTCAGTGAGCCAAGGCTCTTTTTACACAGGGTCAGCTGACTGCCTCACCAAAAGTCCCCTGCCACCTGTTCAGCCTCATCTCTGGCTTTATATGTCTCTGTCACCATACACTTGTTCCTGGGTCAACATGAAGGGAGGGAGCTGGAAGGTCATAAATCTCTTCCTGCCACTTCCTAACATCCCTTAGTCATAGTTGTCACATTGGAGTACAAAGCACTTCACCCCCTTGAACCTGAATTTCCCTCCCCTATGCAAGGGCCTTAAGTTTCTCTGCCCAATCACCAGCACCTCTAAAGACACCTACAACTTATCTCAGCATCAGAATTATGGGGCAAGGGGTGCAGATTTTGGTCTGGTCATGGTTTTACCATCAATCAAATCAGCTTAGGCAACACAGCCCGGTCACCTCCCACCTCTCACCTTTAGTTCCCCTCTAAAATTCTGAATCCCCAGAGGCTAGAAACATTTTGTCAAAATAGCAATCAAGAGTCATCAGGATTTGGGTGAGATGTGCAATCTGAGACTCCATCTTCCTTATTGGGGGGGTCATAGCAGCTACCACAGCCTAAAGGTGAAGCAGGTCTCTTCTTGCCCAGTGACTTAGCCGAAGGCAATGCCCATACCTCTTCCCTCCTGAAGCTCTTATTTTGGACAGGCCTGAAGGCTGAAGTTTCTGCAGTTTTCCACACTAAGCCAAGAAACATCTATATATTTCAGTGTGTGTGTTTTGCGGTACCAGGGATCGAACTCAGGACCTTGAGCTTGCAAGGCAGGCTGGGCTCCACTGAGCTAAATCCCCGGCCCTCAACATGTATTCTCAATGAAGACTGTCATCCCCTCAGAGGCTTCCAGGGTGTGCCTACTGTTCCACTGCCCCAGATGCGCTAACATCAGCTCAGTTAGAAAGCAGCACTGTTTATGGATGAAGGCCAGAGCAGCATGGGTCTGGCTGCTGTGGACACAGCACCTCCTACACTCCTTACCCCCAAGAAGGCTGGAGGCTTCTGGTAACCCCCAGGGCTTTCCTGATGATCTTGGCAAAGCCCCTTTCCTCCATGCATCCATCTAACAGCAGGGCTCTGAATGTGGCATGGTAAGATGACAGACTTCCAGGAGATAAGGGCTGCCTTGGTGGCGTGTATCCCATAGGTGGGCCTGCGTGTGCAACTGTCTACTTCTGCTTTCATTCCCTACCCTCCAACCCTCCTGTTCTGGCAACAAACTTAACCCACCAGAGAAGACAAAAGGAATGTGTTCACTTTCTATCCTCATGCAATGGCAAGAAGTCTGATCCAAATATATCTTGTTTATGAAATGTTTTCCACAAGCTATACCATTAAAACATTTTATTCTTAGAGAGCAATGGGATGTTTTCATTTTATTACAAAGCCTTAGTACACAGAGCTAAATGTCCCTTTTCCCTAAACCACCCCACCCCCAACAAGGCCAATGACTGAGCAAGTGACTTGTAAGGAGACTGGAATGGCTTTGTGGGACTCTAGCCACAGGCCAGACCCTTGGGACTAATGCCTAACGAGCTGAACTTAAATCTAGGGGTGAGGAGTTGGGTACAAGTTTCAGAAGTGTGGGGTGCTATGTGACACTGTCACTTCTATCTGTGGAGTACATGAGTGTCTGTGTTGGGAGCAGGGCAAAAACAAGTTTCTTGAGGTTCAACTGTAGGGCCAGCAATAGCTTAGTACACATGGCTTAAGCAGGTTTGTTGTGAGCCATTTATGAGGCCATCTATTTTCAAACTTGTATTTTCTCAGGAGCAGTACTCCAAAGGGAGATTCTGAATTTGCAGTTAATTTCCCCCCAGAGATTTAATCGTGTGCACACATGTGCACACACACAGTCTAAGAGTTTCTTTTTCCAGGGGGGACCTCTCACTTCCTCCATATGCCCCTGAGACATGTTGTCACCATTCTCTCTGGGAATGATTCCCTTTATCTTCCCATCTCCCCCTCCCATGGGGCCCATACTCCAGCAGGATCCAGATTCCTGAGCATTTTCTGAGCAGGAAGTGAGAAAGGCTGGTAACACATGGCTCTGGGTGTATCACACAGTGACAGGCTTGAAATGGAATGCATGTGTTTCAAAGATAGGAGAACAACGACAACAAAAGGCAGCCTAACCCAGATTCCACTATGAAACAACATATTACAGAGAAAAGGTTAAACTCTTCTTGGCAGCAACTCTAAGACAACCAATTTTGGATACAGAATTGGTCTGATCACTGGAAACTGACCAAGCTTCTAGCAACCAAATCTTCTAACTGATTTGCTTGACGTTAATCTCTGATTTAAAATAAACAAACATGATCTAACACGCGGTATTAGCGCTTAAGTCGAGATTTTTTTTTGGTCCCGGCTTTGATGTTGCCATCCAGAAGGCTGATGGGATGGTTGGAACATGTCAGGCAGGGCAGAGAAGCCGTCCCCAACATGCCAGTTCCCTGAAAGGGATAAAAGACGATCCAAACCTATTAACAAAAAAGACCATTTCTTTCCTAGGACAGACCCCAGTTTCCCCAACATTAACTGTTGAAAAGGAACAAGGAGTCCTGGGAGGAAACTAAAAGAGGTTTGTAAGGAGAAAGGAAAAAGCAACTGTCCCCATCCCCCATTCCTCCTTTCCAGGCATTCTGTTCCTTCAGCCGCCCTTGAGGGCCATTCCCCATATACTGGAGGAAAGGGAACGGTTTCTAGACTTAATACAAAGTTAGCGAGCGTGACTAGCGCTCGTGATCCGAAGCAGACCGTCGACCTATCCGCCAGACACCTGGGCCCTTTTCTTCCTTCTTCCTAAGCCCCATCTGATTTTTAAGAATGTAATTGAAGTGGCGGGTAAAGAGTGATAGAACTGTCACAAGCTGGGGCCCCTGCCAAGGGACCTGGGCCGAAGAGGTGAAGGGGCACTCTTCAGCGTCCCCCACCCCGGACTCTGCCCCATCCCGGGAGGGAGCTGACCTTGGAGGCCAGAGCGAGAACCCAGGATTCTGGTCCCACCCTTGGGCTGGGAAAGACCACCAAGGCCCAGGCTGGGGCGAAGCAGAGCAATCACCTGACGTCGGGTAGGGATGCCCCCACCCCCGGGTGCGCAGAGGGAAAACCCCAGTGAGGGACCCAGCGACGCCTAAGGTGACCGCGAAGGGACAACATGGCGGCGCGGGCGCACCGAGGGCTTTTCATCCCGCCCCTAGCAGGCTGACGCCACGGTACCTGCGAGCCCTGCCATGGCGCCGCCGCCCCTGCCGCCGTCGCTGCTGCAGCCTGTCTCCACCTCAGCTCGCCACCGACGCCGCAGAAGCTGAGGGAGACGCCCCCTTCGTCTTCCAGTGGAGCCGGCAGAGGACCCTCCTCGTAGGGCTGGGCTATCTACAGTGGACGCCCGATCACATGGCACAAAGTTGTATCATCTTCGCTCGAGTTCCCCTCACTTTCTGCCACAGAAGACCCTTTGAGAGCTTTCTGCTTACCTTTACGAAATTATCTTGAGCCTATGTCTTTAAATCCGAAGGATTTTTAGTCAGGCGCATTCTGGCCAGCCCCAAGCCACGGCGCCCATGGTCCCCTCATGCATATGCAGCAGATTGTGATCTTTACGTTTTTCCGAGCAGAGTGTGGTCTAGACACTGGTGTGGGAACCCTTCTTTGCTTTACCTCGCTTACTCCGGGATCCGTGTGCTCCAGGGACACTCACGTGGCGCAGTGTCTGCCCCCTCCCTGTCCCTTTTTATCGTGGGGAAAGTTGCAGGCTCATAATGTGAGATCTGTTCCTCGCCCAGGACCTTGGGCAAGCAAGTCACTCGCCAATCCTGACTCTCCCAGCTTCCTCGGGCCTGACGAGTTGTAATAGGCGCTGCTGAGTCAGTGTATTCATTTATGAGCTAATTAGGTAGGTTCGTTGAGCGCCTACTATGTTCAGGCACAATGCTGAAGGGTGGTCGGTGGAGTGAGTGAAGAGTTTGGCTTTGACTTGCAGGCTCTGACAGTCGTAATGGGTTGAGGTGGGAAGAGGAAAGACAAGCAGCAAATAATCAATGTATATGTTAATAATTATAATCAAGCCGATACTTAATTATGCATCATGGAAAGTCGTGCTGTGTGGGAGAATAAAGTGCTTTATGAGACAGTTATGAAGACCTAGTGTAGGGTAAGTGGTGGAGGAGCCTCAAGAAAATAGCACTTAGGCTAAGAAACAAAGGACGATTAGGAGTTTTGCATAGCAAGAGTGAGGGGAAACTGCCCAAGACAGAAGGGACAATTTATCTCAGATGTGGAGGTGAAAAGGAAAGGGAGGGTGAGAGGTGAGCAAGGAAAAAGGCAGGTAGCGTTCCATAATGAATTTGGATTTTTTTTTTTTGTACTAGGGATCGAACTTGGGACTTTCCACTTGCGAGGCCAGCGGCAGAACCACTGAGCTAAATCCCTGGCACACTGGATTTTGTCTTGAAAGAAAAAGGAAGCCATTTTCATCAGGGGAATGATACCAAATTTGGGTTTCTGAAAGGTCACCCAAGCTGCATGGCTTGGAAGGCATGGGGAGTGGGTGTGGGGAGACCAATAGGAGGCTGCTGAAGCTTTCCAGGCACAAAGTAATAGTAACTCAGACTGGGTAGTGGCTTGGGAGCTGGAGAAGGAGAGGATGTAAGAGTGGATGTGGGTGGGTGCTGAGGCATTGAAGTAACACTTGGCTTTAGTCTTGAGTCAGTGAAGGGCTGGAAGAGCCTTGGTCCCCATGGCACAGCCTACAAAAAGAACAAACTCAAGAAGATCAAAAGTTTGGCTGTTGGGCGGGGGATTTAGCTTAGTGGCACTGCACCTTCCTCGAAAGCATCAAGGTCCTGAGTTCGACCCCCAGTACTGGGTGGGGGGGAAGTTTGGCTGTGAAAAATTAAGTTTGAGATGCTTGGGCAGCATGTAAGTAGGAGAGTGTATAGCAGTTTTCCATGAGTCTGAAGAACAGAAGGGATGATACATCACAGTCCTGGGATGTTCCAAGGGAAAGAAGGTAGATAGAGAATGGGCAGAGGAGGAGGAACCAGGAGAGAAAACTGAGAAGAGGAAGGACTAGGAGAGCATGGGATCCCAGACAAGTTTTCAAGAAGAAAGGAATGTTAAGTAGGGTTAACTGCTGTGGAGGACAGAAATGATACCTTGTGTTTGGGAAGAGGATTTGTGGACTATGCCCTTTATGTTGCAAGTTTTAAAAAAATCACTTGGCTTAAAAAATAAGTAGCCTGTCACTCATTGGTAGATGGAGTGGCTTGGCAATCTGGCAATGTCATGAGACCGGGGTCATTCCATCTCTCAGTTGTCTTTTTGTTGGTTTCACGCTTATGGTCACCCTAGTTCCTAGAGTCATATCCAAGTCAGAGATGTTCATTCCTTCTCTAGTTGAGACTCAGACAGGCCTAGAAGTGGCCTTTCACCATTCTGCTGTTGACAGTGGTGGTGAGCCTGTGGCACATATGCTACAGCAGGCTGTTGGTATCATTGAAAGCTCTAAAAGGTTTGCCATCACTGGGATAAGGGGTTAATGTACCCATGCCAGGCACACCCAGTATCCAACATGAGAGGGAAAGAGAAGCCTTGTGGTGGAAACTTGTTTAGAAAAAGAGGAGGCTAAGCATTGGAAGGATCTGGAGCAATTAAATTTCTTACACACTGCTGATGGCAGAAGAAGATGATGCAACTATTTTAGAAATCACAGTGTCTAGTAATCTAAGCATGCATTTATGTTAGGATTTAAAATTTCCACTCCTAAGTACTCAAGAGAAATGAACACCTATGTCTATATAAAGACCGTGTAAGAATGTTCATAGAAGATTAATTTATAGCTCAACTGAATAGCCTAGTATCCATCAACAAGAAACTGGATCGACAAACTGTGACCTGTCCACCCAGTAGAGTTCAGCTGGCCCTCCACACCCACAGCTTCTGTATCTAAGATTTCAGCCAACCTCAGATTGAAAATATTTCAACCAACCTCAGACTGATAAGAAATGCACAGGTACTGAACATATATAAAAATTTTCTTATCATTAGTCCCTAAACAATACAATATGGTAACTATTTATATATGATACTATGTTAGGCATTGTTTCATTTAGAGATGATTTTAAGTATATGGAAGGATTGCGTAGGTTATATGCAAATACTACCTCACTTTAGGGGACTTGAACATCCTCGGATTTTGATATCCATGAGGGTTTTGGTACCTGTCCTTTCTGGATACTGAGGGACAACTGTATTTTGTCTATTGTATTAAAGAACAAACTTCTGATACTTGCCACACCATGGATTAATCTGGCATATAGTATGCAGGGTAACAGAAGTCAGGCATAAAAATAGTGCATACTGTAAGATTCTGTTCTTATATTGCAGGAAATGAAGGGGTACCAGCATCCCAGAGTGCATATGGCATGTACTGCCCAGCAAGGATCAGAAGGTGTGTTTTGGGGGGATACCACCTTCCAGTACCTCCATGCCAGGTCTGGGCTTCGGCAGGCCCTCAGTGGCCAACCCTCTTTTCCTTGGGGCTCTAGAAAACTGGAAAAAGGGACGGTGGGGTTCAAGTCTGGACTCTTTGTCCAGCATCTGCCCCACCTCTGTGCTCAGGTCCAGGTGGTAGATACACCATTCTGGAAACCTTGAGGGACCTGGAAGGGCTTTCTGCCCTGACATTTTGCTAAGCAAACCGCAAGTTCCTGCCAAGGCCTCCCCAGCGTGCTCTCCACTCTCTAGGCACCCAACCTCACTGACATCACTATCACCCAGGACCCCTGCTCTCTCCCCCACACTCCCCACATCTTCTCCTTTCCTCCTGAATCCCAGTCCTCCTTCAAGCCTTTTCTGTCCCCGTGTTGGGGTTTCCTTCAGGCCACTGTCCTCCCTCCTCTGGACCCTGCATCAGCTTCCTCTCTGCTGTAACCCAGAACCATCATCCTCCATACAGCAACAGGGACATCTTCCTAAAGTAACCCTGTCATTTCTTGGTGGGGTTTCCCTCTCCTTTGTCTTCCCCTGTCAAGATCCATCTTCAGAGCTTCGCATCAGGTGCCATCTGCTCCATGAAGCCTTTGCATTCAGTCAGCAAATATTGATTGGACATCTAAGATGAGCCAGGCCCTGTGCTGAGCATGGAGGAGAAGAGAAGACAGATGCCATCTCCAGTCTGGAGAGAAGGAAGTTGAGCAATGTGCATTTTCTTCCTATCTCAGCCCCACAAGACTCAAGCTCCCTGAGGGCAAGGCTCAATTTGGATCTGGCCTGGAGAAGATAGTGGCTGTTGCAGGAGTGAATGAAAGAAAGGCTGGGGAATGCTCCTTTCTTATTTGTGCTCCAAGCCTGTGATTTAGCCAGCAACCAGGTTCATGGAATTCAACTGAAAATGAATGACAATTTGGGGCTATATGATGAACTGAGAAGTGGTTATGAATAGGACAAACTATTGTGAAATCACAATACCAGCTTTCCTATATCATCATCCTTACAATTCCTTTTTACAAAAATCAACATTATGTTCTTACCAAGACTTGGATTCAGGAGATTCAACCTGTACTGGAACAATAGTTAAAGCACCCAAGAATCTGTGTGATATCAAAAGATGTAAAATGTACTAAGAGGGCTGGGGCGTAGCTCAACTTTAGTATGCACAGGACCTTGGGTTCAATCCCTAGCACTACAGGGGGTGGAGGGAGACAGAGACAAAGAGACAGACAAAGGTGGAAGAGGAAGAGGAGAAGGAGGAGGAGAAGTTGTTGTTGTTCTAGGGTAGCACAGACTGTAGCCAGAATGCTGCAATTTATTCCCATTCCTCATTTATTAGTTGTGTGTCCTAGTGCAATTTACTTAACCCCTTAACTCTTTATGCCTTCTTTTTCCCATCTGTAAATGAGGAAAACATTAGAGCCTATCTGATACGGTTATATACAGAAATTCAATGAGTTCACATTACAAAGTGCTTAAAAACAGCAACTGCCCCACAGCGCTCATGGCTACCTGTTATTACAAATGGATAAAATGGACTGTCTCAGACTAGGCATGCTGTGGATGCTTGTCCCTGGTTGGGGAGGCCCCATCTTAGCCTGTTTTTCTGCTGCTACAGCTAGGAAGTCCCAGAGCCTGCCACCATCCTCTGGGAGGGATCTTTAGGGGTGGGTCTTGCTGCATAGGGCATCACTTGGAACAGAGTGACCTCGGGTTTCTCATCCTTAAAAGCCACTAGTGCCATCCTGAGGATTGCACTTGCTAGACCTCATTTAATCCTAATTACCTTCCCAAAGCCCCACCTCCTATATCGTTAACATATAAATTTGAAGATTAAGTTTCCAACACGTAAACATTTTTTTTGGGGGGGGGACACATGGCGACCCCTCCCAACCGTGGCTCTTAAGGAGACACAGCCATTAGGCACAAATCCCCAACCTTTCAAGACTTTGGGAGGCCTTTTTCTTCCCGCGGCTCCTTTTTCCTACCGCCCTCACTCCCACTCCCCCCGCCCCCCCTTCCTCGGCTTTTGTACCAGCCTCAAGGCTTCCTCAATGCAAAGCAAGTGCTGTTTTAGCAAAGTCTATGGTGACACCTAGAGGTAAAATGGGGGAACTTCCCAACCTTAACTTGCCCGGACCATTAATTGATACAGTGATATATTAAACTCTTACTGCATTCCAGAGACTGTTACATGAAATGTCTAGTTAATTTTCAGTGTAATCATGTAAAATATAGACTGACTCACTAAAAACGTGAAGACCAATAAAGAAAAAAGGGACTGTTCCAGTTCAAAGGAGACTGAAGAAGTATAACAGCTAAATACCACATGTAATTCTAAATTCCACTCAAAAAGATTTGCTATAAAGGACATTATTGAGAAAGCTGGCAAAATTTTAATGTGGACCATGAACTAGATAATAGTCAATTAGATATAGTATATTGTCCAATGTATTTTCTTTTCCAATGTATTTTCTGATTTTAATGATTAGGAGAAGTCTGTGTGGACCTGACCAGCTCAGGTGCATGCAGTCCAAGCCAGGGCCCTGCCCAGACTCCAGCAGCTTGGGCCCACAGGCCCCAGCCAAAGGCCCACCTGGAAAGGAGTTGCACAGGTATGTCCAAATTCCATCAGTGGGTGCAGGCAGGTCCCAGCGAGAAGCCCACATGGACCAGAGCAGTGAGGATGTACCCAGGTCCCAGTCAGGGCCCTGCCCAGATACCAGCAGCTTGGGCCCACAGGCCCCAGCCAAAGGCCCTTCTGGAAAAGAGCTACACAGGCAGGCAAGCAACAGCCAGAGGCCCACCCAGATACCATTGGTAAGTGCATGCAGACCCTAGCCAGAAACCTGCTCAGACACCAGTGACCCAGGTGCATAACCCCCAGCCAAAGGCCCTCCCAGACAACAGCAATGCTGGGGGCAGGCCCCAGTCACAGGCACTCCCAGATACCATCCTAAGAGTGCACAGGCCCAAGCCAGAACCCCACCTGGACAACAGGGCAGTGTAGGGATTCAGAAGGGCACCATACTGAACCTAGGAATTGGCACAGTGGTGAGCAGGAGAGAAAAGCCCTCTTGGTGGCTTGTTGAGAATTGAAGACCACTGGGCAAGCAAAAAGTTGCCTCAACAAAGGCGCAGCAGGCTGCAGCTGTTGAAATGAGAACACACATAAACAAGTCTCAAAACCAGACTGCCAGATCACTTAAGGCAACCCCAAAGAGCAACGAGATAGAACAATCTGATACTCAACCACCTGGACTCCCTGAACTGTCAATGAAAGAGGATCTGGAAAAAATGAAATCAGAAATAATTTCTCAGATGACAACAGAGATTGTGACCATACTGCAAGACATGATTAATAACTCTAGAGCAGACACAGATTTAAAAAAAAATAGAGGAGCTGAGGAACATGATGGAATCCCAGCATAGGAAACAAATGGAATCCATAAAACAGGTGCAAACAGATATCCAGGAGATTAAAAACTCCATTGCAAGTTTATGCAGCAGAATGAGCCAATGTGAGGACAGAATATCAGATGTAGAAGACAGGATTGCAATTAGTGACCAGGAAAAGAAAAATTTCTTAAAAATAGTAAGGGCCAGGGCCAGGGATTTAGCTCAGTGGTTTTGCCGCCAGCGGTGCAAGTGCAAGGACCCAAGTTCAATCCCCAGTACCAAAAAAAAAAAAGAAAAAGAAAAAAAAATAGTAATGGACCATGATAAATCAATCCAGCAGCTGCTAGAGGATGCAAAGAAGAATAACATAAGACTGATCAGAGTCAAGGAAGAAACAGGAGAGAGTGCAAATGACATACAAAAAAAACTGTTCACAGAAGTAATAGCAGAAAACGTCCCAAGCAGGGGAAAAGAACTTGACATAAAAATAAGTGAGGCATATAGGACTCCAACTAGCCATGATTAAAAAAAAATTACACCGAGCCATATAATAGTTACAATTCCAGAAGGCCAACAGAAGAACAAAATTCTAGAAGCAGTTAGAGAAAAGAAACAAATCACATACAAAGGAAAGCCCATCAGAATCTCAGCAGATTTCTCAACACAAACAGGCAAAAAGAGCCTGAACTGAAGTATTTCAAGCCCTAAAAGAAAACAAGTTCCAACCCAGATTGAGGTACCCTGCAAAACTATCTTTCAAAATTGATGGAGAAATAAGATACTTTCATGACAAAGGGCACCTGAGGAACTTCATGAATACCAAACCAGCACTCCAAAATTTTTTTAACAATATCCTAGGAAAAGACAATGAGGATCACAATCCCAGGAAGCCCAGCAGAATGAATCCATCAGGCATGACAAGAAATTAAATGCAAAGGGGGAGGGTCCAACAAAAAGAAAAAGTCATGGCAAGGATAAGTAAATACATATCAGTTATAGCCATCAATATTAATGGTCTCAATTCACCAATCAAAAGAAGTAGACTGGCAGAATGGGTCAAGAGGCAAGATCCAACAATATGCTGCATCCAAGAAACACACTTAATTCAAAAAGAAACTTATAGACTGAAAGTTAAAGGGTGGGAAACAATACTCCATTTGATGGGAACTTGAAAAAAAGAAGGAGTAGCTATCCTCTTTGCAGATCTGATAGGGAAAAGTTTTAGATAACTTAGTAGATTGAATATTAAGGTAGTTGTAGAAGCAAAATAAGTAATATGTTCCTTTAAGATCTGCTTTTCCTGTAACTCTCGTTTTTAAGGTGACAGTAATCTGACTCTTTAACCAGTAACTTCATTGACCTAACAAATTTGCAATGCCTGGTTGAATTTACAATGTATATGTGCCTGTCTTGTGTCTGTGACTTGTAAATTGGAACTGGAATTGTATCTACCCGTCAAAGACCACTAGGGATGAGATAATGGCTAAAAAGGATATACAAAGGGAATCACTGAACAAAGCGGTGCAGATACTAACCAGACCAATTTCTGGCGGTCCCACCTGCTTGCAAGTAGAACTTTTATTATTTTACCCAAATTCTGTGCCTCTGTATTTCTTTCCCAGATTTCTGGAACAGATCAAATGGATTTCAAACTACCACTAATTAAGAGAGACAAAGAAGGCCACTACATCCTTGTAAAGGGAACAATCCAAGAGGAAAAGATGGCAATCATAAATATATATGCACCAAATACTAGCGCACCCAATTATATAAAACAAATACTAATAAACATGAAAAATCAAATAAGCACTAACACAATAGTGGGGAACCTCAATGCCCCACTGTCACAAATAGATAGATCAACTAGACAAAAAATAAATAATGAAATACTAGAACTCAATCAAATTCGAACAAATGGACTTAACAGATGTTTACAGAGTGTTCCACCCCACAAAATCAGAATACACATTCTTTTTGGCTACACATGGGTCGTTCTCCAAAATACACCACTTACTTGCTCATAGAACATGTTTAAGTAAGTGCAAAGGAATTGAATTTATCCACTATATATTATCAGACCATAGTTTGATAAGATTGGAGATCAATAGCAAAATAAGCCACAAGACTTTCATAAACACATGGAAATTGGACAACACACTTCTGGATAATCAATGGGTCACAGAGGACATTAAAGAAGAAATCAGACAGTTTCTACAATTAAATGACAATGCCAATACAACATATCAGAATCTATAGGACATAATGAAAACAGTCTTATGAGGGAAATTCATACCAGGAACACTTATATTAGGAAAACAGAACCAGCTCAAATAAACAACCAGATGCTGAACCTCAAGCTTCTAGAAAAAGAAGAGCAGGACAAACCCCATATAAGGGAGGAAGTTATAAAGATCAGAGCAGAAATCAATGCAATGGAGACTAAGAAAATGTTACAAAAAATCAACAAAGCAAAGATTTGGTTCTTCAAAAGCATAAAATTGACAAACCCTTAGGCAACCTTATCAAAAAAATGGAAAGAAAATACCCAAATCCATGCAATTAGGAATGAAAAGGGTGAAATTACAATGGATCCAGCAGAAATCCATAGGATCATCAATACCTACTTTGTGAACCCATATGCTAATAAGATGGAAAACACAGAAGAAATGGACAGATTCGTAGCTACATGTAAATTACCAAAGTTGAACAAAGAACTAAAAATTCTAAACAACCCAATATCAATGAAAGAAATTGAAAATATAATTAAAAACTTACCAACTAAGAAAAGCCCAGATCCTAATGGCTTCACTGCTGAATTCTACAAGACATTTCTACTGCCACTACTGTTTAAACTCTTCAATGAAATTGAAAGGGAAGCAATACTCCCAAATTCATTCCTGGAAGCAAGCATCACCTTGATCCCCAAAGCAGAGAAAGACTGAACTGAAAAAGAGAACTATAGGCCAATCTCATTAATGTAAATAGATGCAAAAGTCTTCAATAAGATACTGGCAAACAATGCAGAAGATCAACAAGAAGATCATACACCTTGACCAAGTGGGATCCATCCCAGGGATGCAGGAATGGTTCAACATACACAAATCAATAAATGTAAAACACTGTATTAATAGAGCCAAGGACAAAAGCCATATGGTCATCTCAATAGATTCAGAAAAAGTGTTTGACAAAATCCAACATGCATTCATGATAAAAACCTTACAAAAATTGAAATAGATGGTCTCTACCTCAGCTTGATAAAAGCCATGTATGAAAAACCAGCAGCCAATATCATTCTAAAAATGGTCAAAAACTGAAATCGTTCACACTAAAATTAAGAACAAGGGCCAGGATTTAGCTCAGTCGTTCCACCATCTGTGTTGCAAGTGTAAGGTCCTGAGTTTGATCCCCGGTACCCCCCCCCAAAAAAAAAGAAAGAAAAGAAAAGAAAATTGCACCCATGTGCCAAACAAATAATTTGGGCTGGGAATTTAGCTCAGTGGTGCTGCTGCCTGCCTCGCAAGTGCAAGGACCTGTGTTCGATCCCTGGTACCAAAAAAAAGAAAAAATCAGATAAAAGAACAAGACAAGGATCTCTACTATCACCACTCCTGTTCAATATAGTTTTGGAAACATTAGCCACAGCAATTAGACAAGAGAAAGAAATAAAAGCAATAAAGACAGAAAATGAAGAAGTTAAATTGTCATTATTTGCAGACAACATGATACTCTATGTAGAAGACCCCAAGAACTCCACCAAAAGTCTTCTAGACTTAATAACCAAATTAAGTAGAGTAGCTGGATACAAGGTCAACAGGCAAATGTCAATAGTTTTCCTGTACACGAACAACAGACTCACTGAAAGAGGAACTGGAGAAACAACTCCCTTCACAAAAAAATGAAGTACCTAGGAATCAACCTAGTGAAAGAAATCAAAGACTTCTACCCTGAAAATTACAGCACTCTGAAAAAAAGAGATCAAAGAGGACAACAGAAAATGGAAAGTCATCCCTTGCTCCTGGGTAGGAAGAACCAATATAGTGAAAATGGCCATACTTCCAAAACTGCTATATAGATTCAATGCAATCCCAATACACCATACTTCAAAGACCTTGAGAAAACAATCCAAAAATTCATTTGAAACAAGAAGAGGCCTAGAATAGCAAAAGCAATTCAAGGCAACAAAGACAAAGTAGGGGGTATCACAATCCCCAACTTGAAACTATACTTCAAAGCTACTGTGATAAAAACAGCATGGTACTGGCAAGGAAACAGACCCAAGGACCAGTGGAACAGATTAGAAGATGCAGAAACAACTCCAGACACATTCATCCACCTCATCTTCGACAAAGGAGCCAAATGCCCTCACTGGAGGAAAGATAGCCTCTTTAATAAATGGTGCTGGAAAAATTGGGCTTCAACTTGCCAAAGATTAAAACTAGACCTG
>NW_004624842.1:2042429-2075751 GCF_000247695.1 Heterocephalus glaber | reverse complement strand
GGAAGGGGAAGTGGGAGGGGTAGGGGAAAGGAAAGAAGGGAATGGAATTAATATGAGAAAATGAAAAAAAGGAAACAAAAGTCTTTGTAAATAAGGAGGGATGGAAGGGTTGAAGGGAGGGCAGGGGAAGGGGGAAATAATAAGAACCAAGAGAGTATGTAAAGGTGCATGTTTCCAGTGATGAATGTGATTATATTGTACACCTAAAATGTACTAATAAAAGGATATACAAAAAAAAAATATGGCCAGTTGATTTTTTTTCTAAGAACCTAGGACTGAATTTAGGACCTTGTGCTTGCCAGGCAGGCGTGGCACCACTGGGCTACATCCCTGGACCCCCAGTTAATTTTTGGCAAAGACACAAAACCCATTCACTGGAGGAAAAGGAGCTTTTACAACACATAGTACTGGAGCAACTTGAGTGATAGGCAAAACACATCAAACAGAGGATCAATCTAAAATCTCATACATTACACAAAAATTCACTGAAAATGGATCACAGATGTAAATGTAAACTATAAACCTTTTACCAAGAAAGAAAAGAAAGAAAGAAAGAAAAAAGAAAGGAAGAAAGAAAGAAAGAAAAAAAAGAAAGAAAGTAAGTTAATTCATTCTCTATAGTCTAGGGCTAGACAGAATTTTTAGGCTTGATATCAAAAGCAGGGTCCATGAAAGGGGAAATTGACCTTATTAATTTTGACCTTATGAATTTTGCTCTGTGAAGACTGTGCATAGAGGATAAAAAGACAAACTACAGACTGAAACAAAATATTTGAAAAAGGACTAGTATCTAGAATATACCAAGAACTCTCAAAATCCCAAAGTAAAAAAAAAAATTCAATTAGAAAATGGGCAAAAGACACAAACAAATATGTCATTGAAGAAGCTGTACAGATAAGCAAACACATGATGAGATCATCAGCATCAGCAGCCATGAGAAAAATACAAATTCTGACCACAATGAAATACCACGATATACCTATCAGAATGCCTAAAACCAAAAAGAGTAGCGACACCAAATGCTGGTGAGGATATGGACAAACTGGATTACTCACACATTGCTGGTGGGCATGTAAAATGATGCAGCCACTCTGGAAAATGGCTTGGTAATTTCTTTTAAAAATTAAGGATGCAGCCAGGAGTGGTGGTGCCCACCTGTAATCCCAGCACTCAGGAGACTGAGGCAGGAGGATTGCCATGAATTCAAGGCCAGCCTGGACTACAAAGTAAGACCTGGTCTCAAAAAAAAAAAAAATTAAGCATGTAATTACTATACCCCAACACTTGTACCATTGGGGATTTATCCTACAGTAGTGGAAATTTATGTTCACACAAAGTCCTGTCTGTAACAGCTTTCTTTGTAATGGGCCCACACTGGAAATAAGATATTCTTCAATAAGTTAATGGTTAAATAAACTGTGATACGTCCCTACAATGGGATACTACTTAGCAATAAAAGAACAATGTATGGATATACGCAGCCACACAGATGAGTCTCCAAAGAATTATGCTGAGTGAGAAAAGCCAGTCCTTAAAAGTTACACGCCATATGACTTTATTTCTATAACATTTCAAAATAACAAAATTATAGTAATTGAGAACAGATCACTGTTACCAGGAGTCACAGATGGGGTAGGAGGACACAGAAGGAAGAGGTGAGTGGGTGCATCTTTAAAAAAGCAATGCAGCTGGGAGTGATGGTGCGTGCCTGTAATCCCAGGACTCTGGGAGGCTAAGGCAAGAGGATCGAGAGTTCAAGCCTAGCTCAAGCAACTTAATGACTTTAGCAAGACCATCTCAAAATAAAAAAATTAAAAACAGATCCCCGGTACCAAAAAAAAAAAAAAAAATTAAAAACGGGTTAAGGAAGTAGCTCCATGCAAAGACCCTGAATTCAATCCCAGTATAAATAAATAAATAAATGCAAGCAAGCAATGCCATGCAAAAGGTCCTTGGAATACTGGAATTGCTGGTCCTGACTTGTGGTGGACACACAAACCTCTACCTGCAATAGACCTGCACACACGCATGCACTCATGCACACATGAGTGCAAATGCGACTGGTGCATCCTGGACCAACCAATAGGTTGCCTCCCACTTGTGGCGCTCTCCAGGCCCTGGCCTCCACTCTCTCCAGAGAACACATCACTTCCCTTCTCAGGGCCACCGCACAGGCTATGTCCTCTGCTCGGATCTCTGCCCCTAGGCCTTCATCTTGCTAGCCCCTTCCCATCCTTTGGGACTCAGCTCCAATGTCACCTTTGCACCAAAGTCTTATCTCTTTTCCCTGTCTAATTTAGTTCAATAATTTAGTTTTTTAATATAAAGGTATAAAAATAAAAAAGCGAGTCAACTGTAGGAAATATATGAAATAAATAAATGCAAATGAAGCCAGGGCAGAAATTTGACCAGTGCTGCTGAGGATGGTGGGAGCCACAGCAAGGCTAGAGCAAGGGAAGAGCATGATGATGTTGGCTCTATGGAATAGCACTTGGGTTCAGCTGGACTGACTGACTGGGGAGTGCTAGGCTGGAGGACAGGAGGCCAAAGCCTATAGGGAAAGAAGGGAAGAATCCACAGGCCTGGGGTTCTAATTGGACATGGGAGTGAAGTGGGCAAGGAGTTGGGGGAACCCCGGTTTGGGGCTTGAAGGCACCAGGCTGCTTCTAACCGAATGTTCCTGAGTGGGCCATGTTGAAGTGATTACACTTCTCATTATAAGGCTCAGATTATCATTTACTGCAGTGAAGTGAAATGTGTAGAACTCTGAGGGCCAGAAGGGTTCCTTTCCATCTCCCCAGCTGGACGCTGCTTTGGCCATGGCAGCGCCCTGACCATGTCCTCCCTTAGCCTGTGCCATATACGACAACAGCTTTCGGTGTCTCTCTGCCCAAGTGCAGAGCTCGCTCCACCTACACACGAGGTGTCTGGGCTTGCCTTGCCCGGTGGGACGAGGAGTTGGGCCGTGGCCCAGCATCTGCTCTCAGTGGGACAGCTCTGGGCCTGCTGCCCTTGGGGATCCCCACTGGATTGAGCTCTGCTGTTGAAGCAGGAAGTCATTCACTACCAACCTACCCTTCCCTGACTGGTCTCTGTACTCTCAAATTGTGCTTCCTAGGCCTATGTCCCAAAGAAACCCTGGCACCCAAATCTTTGCCAAAGAATCTGTTTTTGTGGGAACCCCAAAGCAGGACAAAGAAGCCAGAGATGCTAGTCACCCTTACCTCCCCTGGCTTCATTAGTCCAGGCAAAGTGGGTTCTGATGCCCTCCCCCTCATGGTAGTCCTTGTGGGCACAGTCAGAACACCAAGGCAGGGGCAGGAGAGCAGGTAGTCTTCTTACTGTTTTAATGAAGTCAGCAAGTGGCAGCCCTTGTGCACATGGTAGCACAAGCTTTGTGTCCATTTCTTGGGCCTGGACAGAGGGGCCAGCTTGCCTCAGGGCCTTTGCTCTTGCTGGTCCCACTGCAGTATCCTCAAGTCCAGCTCCCCATCCCATCCAGGTCTCAGCTCCACTATAATTTCTTCAGAGCCACAACTCTGATAGCATTTTCCAAAATGAACTTCTTTTTCCTTTGCCCTGTTGCCTTTATACTTCTTGGTATTTTTTCCAAAATCAACTTTGTTGAGGTATAATTTACAACAATAAAATACATTCATTTAAAGTGTACAGTTTGATGAGATATTTTTTGTTTTGTTTTGTTTTTGAGGGAGGGTCTCCTGTGTAGTTCAGGCTGGCCTTAAACTCACAGTGATCCTCCAACCTCAGCCTCCCAAGTGCTGGGATTACAGGTGTGCACCGTCATACCAGGCTGTAAGTTTTGACAAATATTTGTGCCCTGGTAATCACCATCCAGTCAACATTTCTGTCATCCCACACTGTTCAGTTACATGGCTTCCTCCATGCCCTGGCTTTTGAGTTTGATTTCTTAGGCTCAGCATAATGCTTTTGGGTTCACACATGTTGCCTGAGTGTAGTTGTTCAATTTGTCTTATTGTGGAGCTGTGTCCTGATGCATAGATGTACCAAGCTGTTTATCCACTGTCCTGTTGATGCACACCTGAGCTGCTTCCAATAAGGAATAAAGCTCCTATGAACACTCATGTGCAAGTGTTTGTGTAGACACAGTGTCTCAGTCCATTCCTTGTTGCTGATATGATACCACAGAATGAAAGTTATTTATTTATTTATTTATTTATTTATTTATTTATTGGTACCAGGAATTGGGCTCAGGACCTTGCACTTGTGAGTCAGGTGCGGTGCCACTGAGCTAAATCCCTAGCCCAGATGAGAGTTATAAAGAAAGAGGTTATTCTGGCTCACAGTTCTGGTCCAAGGTCAAGGTGCTGCATCTGGTGATGGCTTTCTTGCTGGTAGAGTCCTGATTCGGCACAGCACATCACCAGGCTCAAAGCAGCAAGTGCGTGGCAGCCCTAAGCATACCAGCCTCGGGAGCGGACCCATTCTCAGGATGAACATTAACGCATCGATCTTCAATCACAGGAGTGGATGATCTGTCCTGAGGGCAGAGCTTGAATCACCTCTTAAATGTTCTACCTGGTCCCACTTACCGTCTCACAGTGAGAATTAAATGTCCACATGAGTTTCAAGGGACAGACCATATTCAAACCACAGCACACAGGGACTTGTGTGCTGTTTCTCTTGGGTATAGAGTATTTCTCTTCGTATATCTCTTGGGTATGCAGAGCAATGGACTCGCTGGATTATTAGCTAGCATTCTGTTACCTATTTGCTAATTCTTTTCTGGTCCACCAGCCCCCGGAGGTCAGCTCCATGAAGCTGGACTGTCCTCCAGGGAATGTGCCCAGCGAACATGAGGTGTGTATAGGCACTCAGCAAGTCCAGCAGAACAAGCAAATAAAAAGCCAGCAAGCCTGCTCTCCAAACAGCAGGGCTCCAGGCCAGGAACTCAGTGGCCTCCTGTGACCGCAGCAGTAGCAGCAGGCTCCTGCTGTGGGCCTGGGGGATCTGGGAGAACACCCACGCCGAGGGGGAATCAGCATGGCCAGGATGGGGGGGATGTCTCTCTACCCCACACCCGAATGTCCTGAGCCAAAGCAGGGGCTTCCTGCTTCCTCTTTTAGTACCGGCTCTATCCCAAGCACGGGGTGTTATGCACCTCCCACTTTTTCTTCCCACTTTTCCTCCTGAGAGGCCCCCAGGACGCAGACACACGTGGACACCCCACCCTCACGTCCAGGCTCTGCCCACATCTGCCAACAGTCACCCCTTTCTGGACTTCTGGGGCTAAGGGGCTGGGATTGCCTGGGTAAGGGGTGGTTTGCACGGTGTCCATGTTTTAGGGTGGTCTGGACAGCTCAGCCCGGGGAGTATTTGGGTCTCTGTGCACCGGTGAATTCCTCACTGTCTGTGGTTCCAGACGCGGGGGCTCTGCACCCGCTGGGGCCTGTGCCACATCTGTGGGCGGGCATCACCAGGGATCCGCAGATGGAGCCCAGCCTGCGCGCTCTCTGCGTTCCAGCAGGGGGCGCCAGCGCTCCGCGGAGAGGCGATGCTGCGGTCGCGCTGGGGCTGACTGCGACTGCCATCACTTCTCCATTGTTAGGAAAGGAAAACTGAGGCCCCGGAAGGAGAAGAGGCCTACTCAGATCTCTTAAACCCCATTCTAAATTCCACCGAACCAAGCATCTGTCTACACTTCATGAGGATGGGATGTGTTGGGTCTGTAGGTAGTAAAGGCCGAGGAATGGACTCAGTGACTTCTCAGGCCCCTGAGAGAGTTTCATTGGCTGCTACGAAGTGTGCGAGCCAGGGGTGAGGCCTGGAGGATGAGGTCAGGGGACTGGCTGCCCTGTGGGTTGTCCAGTGTAAAGGACGCCATGGGCCTGTGAAATGGGTACAAAAGGAAGCAGACACCCAACTCTACACCTGCCTTTCTGCTCCACACGTTCAGAACAGAAGCTTCAGAGTGGCTGGGCTGGTCCTGGGGACTCCTTTCTTGGGTGTCCACACACCTCTCCTCCAGGCCCTGTTCCTCCCGGGATTGTCATCTGATCCAGAAGCATGCATTCTCTTGACCAGTGCTGAGCCCCATGATGACTCCTGCCAACAGAGTGGTGCCCTGCCATCCCTCAGGAACCACTGTGTGCCAGCCTGTGGTGCCTGGTGGGGAGAAAGCAGCAAAGAGAAACACCAACACCAGGCTCTGTTCCCAGGGACTTCACCATCCAGGGAGGGGTGGGGACTGCCAAACAAGTGAACATCAATAAACAAATAATTACAAATGCTGATGAGTGCTTGGAGGGAATACACAAAAGGACAGAGAGAAAGAAAAAACGGAGGAGAGAGGGAGGATGTCCCTGTCACTGAAGGAGTCAGGGGTGGTCACTCAAAGGAGGCAGCGCTTAAAACAAGCAGAAAGATGAGTGGGACAGAGCCAGTCACACAAATGAAAGAAGCAGAAGGGGCGAAATTGGGCAAGAAAATGATCAGATTTATCGTGTTTAAAGCCCTTTCTGGCTGCTGGGTGGTGGGTGGGTTAGGCAGGGCAGGAATGGAACCCAGGAGACCAGAGAGGAAGCAGGGGCTATAATTCAGTGTGGGGAGGATGCTAGTGGCTCAGGCCAGGGGGCAGCCATGGGAGGGGGTTCTAGACAGAATTTACATTAGGAGTGAAGGGTCTTGCTGGTAGATGCCAGGTAGAGGACAAGAAGGAAGCTAGGTGATGCCTTAAAAACTTGGGTGAGCAGATGTGCTCTTGAACCAGGAGGGCAAGGGAATGAGATAAGCAGATGATAGAAGTTAAGAACTGTGTGCAGCACTACAGGGACCAGGGACCGGCCCTTTCTCCTAATTCCCCCCTAATGCAGCCTGTCTGAGCCCAATGGGAGCCTCTCCCCTGGAGCTCTTGTCTGTCCTCACCATCTGGAGACTTCTGTCCCTCCCGGTGGCCAGACCCAGGTGAAGGTAGAAGCAGTGGAGAGAGACAAATGTGCAGAGGTTGCCGGAGAGACAGAGATGCTGAGAAATGCCCGGAGAAATCAAGCCACCGTCTTATTTTGACCTCCTTTCTAAATGATCCCAGCTACTGAGGAAAACATTCTTTTGCCTCCTGGGAAGTGGTTATGGGAGCACCAAGCAGGCACTGGTGAGCCAAACAGGACTGGGAGGTTGAAGTCTGTGTCTTGCAGAGGGGACTGGGTGGGGGGGGGGTGAGGTCCTGAGGATATGTCAAGTGAAATCTGGCAGCCAAGGGTGCCATGAGTGGGTCTCAAGTGGCCAAAATGTTCCTTGCAGGCTCAGGAGGCACAGGAAACATTCTCTCTCCCTGATCCTCTGCAGTGACATTGACATCTTTCTTTCTTTTTTTTTGGTACCGGGGATTGAACTCAGGACCTTGCACTGCTGGACAGGCAGGCAGCAGAACCACTGAGCTAAATCCCCTACCCTGCAGTGACATCTTTCAGTGTCCCTCTCAGCATCTCACTTCTTGGGGACCCTGTGATCTCTGCTCAGCCCTCTTCCCACGACCGCTCAGACATGTCACACATGTGCTGCGATCACCTGGCAAGGCAGGCCTGCTGTCTCCTCTGACAGATGAAGGCACTAGAGTTCAGACAGTTTAAGCAGCATGCCCAAGGTCACATAGTCAGCATATGGCCTTGGACCTCTGTGGCTGCACCACATGCAGGAACATTGCCCCCAAATCCTTTGTTATGGCAGAGAACACCACTTAACAACAGAAAATTACTAGTACCCAAAAGGACCAGATGAATCACCTCAAGGAACCAAATAAATACCAGTTCAGGGCCCAGGCACCAGGTGGGGTTATGGTTTAGACCCCACACCAGCCCAGCGAAAGGGCCCAGAGGCTACCCTGAGCCGAACAGACACCTCCCCTTTCCCTAAGTCGGCTGTTTCTCTGACCGCAGAAATGCCTCTGAAATGTCAATTGTGGGCCCCTCCCACCTCCTTCGAGTTGTGTAGCAGCTCAAATATATTATACATATTAAAAGAATATGTTCTCTGGCAGCCCTGAAGGGGATAATGAAAACTATATATATATATCTATATATTTATACACAATGGATTGGCTCGAAATGCTCTGAATATCCCTCCAGCTGTGGCAACCCTTTGAAATATGACAATGGAACGTCACCTCCCCCACTGGTGGCTGGCGGGAGACATTAAAGATTTAAAAAAAGGGAAGGAAAGAAGGAAAGAAGGAGAAGAAAGAGGAGGCAGCTGCTTTGGCCCGCGGCGGTGCAGCGGCAGCAAACTGTGTTTAAATATTAAAACCACCCATCACCAGGCCCAGCTGTCCGCCCCCCTCAGTGGCCTGGGCCTATGCCAGGCCCTCCTGTGGTTCAGAATGGCTGCAGGTTGCTGTGCAGATCCAAGTCCCCAGCCCCAGGGATGGGGTGGGGCTGGGAGAGAGCAGGGTTCTGCTTCAGATGTCAGACCCTGGGCTGTCTAGGCTTTGGAAAGCAGGGCTGATGTGGGAGTGGGATGGGGCATGTGCTGGAGGCACAACAGAGAGGTTTGGATCCTGATTCTGAAGCTCTGGCTTCAGTGCTGCATTGCCTTGACCTTAGGGAAGTTTCTCCCCAACCCCAGTCTGTGATTTTTTTTTCATCTCCAGTACAAGAGATCATGGAATTTTAGGGGGCTAGGAACCTTCAGAAATTACATGCAAATTTGGGGTGGAGCCAACAGGCCACTGGGCCTTCTCTGGGTGAACACAGCACCAGAACCTTAGGGATCCAGGCAGGGTCTGATTTCCTCTGCGTCCTCAGTTTCTGCAGAAGAGACCATTTATGTTTGTCAGTGATGAGAGATGCAAGCTGATACAGTTTGTCTGAGCAATATAATTGAAGGTGGTTGGGAGTGACCCAGTGGTCTTGCATGGGGGAGAGCTCCCCATCATTGCAGGAATTCAGAGGTCAAATGAACTCTTGGGGGATGCTGTGAGGGAGATTTCAGGATTTGATGGGACCTGGAAGTGAGGTCCTTTCCAGTTCCCAATTTCTGTTCTTTAAATTTCTTGCAATTGAAGGCCACATAGAATTTCAACTCTGACCAGGAGAGGAGAAGCATCCATATGGACTTCTGTCCACACCACAAGGTGTGAAAGGCAGGCCTGTGGCTTTGCTTTCCAGGTGCTTCTCGTAGTGAGCGTGGGCATGCTGCCACCTTGGGTGAATTCCAGGATTTAAAGATACATATTTTACTACACCATCAGCCTGAATGCACACCAAATACTTCATCTCCTCAACAGAAAAGGCAGCGATTTGTTCCTTCCCTGGAGGGAAAGCTGGAAGGACCAGACACAGAGAGCCGAACAGTGTCCAGCATGTGGTCTCTGGTAAAGGTTTTGGGGGGGGATTTTTTTAAGTACTGAGGATTCAATCTAGGGCCTTATGAACAATAGACAAATGCTTTACTACTGAGCCCCACTCTTAGCCCTTTTAATTTAAAAGACATTTTGTTTTTGAGATAGGGTCTTGCTAAGTTGCCCAAGCTGGCTTCCAACAAGGGAATTTTTTATTAGTATATGTTTGTGATACATAACAAATACATTTATCATGGGGAATGGTACATTTATGTATTGGATCTTAATCTTTTAAAATTTCCTTTTCTCTCCCTTCTCTCCCCTCTCCCTCTATCCCTAGATAGCCTTCTCTTTTCCAAAAGGTCTACCTTTCTGTTTCCTATCATCTACCCTTGATTTTGCTCTTTAAATTATTTATATTTAGGGTTTCTCATATAAGAGAAACATGCAATATTTAACCTTCTGTTGCCTGATTTATTTCACTTAGCATTATGGGCTCAAGGTGCATCCGTTTTCCTACAAATGACTCAAATTTATCCTTCTTTATGTACTTCATTATGTATAAATGTCACATTTTCTTTATCCATTCATCTGTTGATGGATTGATAGGCTGTTTCCAAGATTTAGCTATTGGTAGTTGTGCTGCTATAAACACCGATATGCATATATCACTCTAATGTGATGTCTTTGTCTTTTTTGGGAAGATATCTAGTAGGAGTATAGCTGGGTCAAAGGAAATATCTATTTTTAGTTTTTTTGAGGAATCTCCATACTGATTTTCATAGTGGTTGTACTAGTTTACAGTCCTGTCAACAATGTAGAAAGGTCCTTTTTTTTGAACAAGGGAATTTTGACTACACTAGACTGAGATATTTGCTCAACCAGTCACTCTGGAGTCAAATCCCTGAATAAGAGGAGATT
The DNA here is from genome assembly GCF_000247695.1 of Heterocephalus glaber. The sequence goes on along the minus strand of NW_004624842.1, from coordinate 2,065,517 downwards.
TCCCTAGCTGGAATATTCCAAGTCTGAGATCCAGGAGTCTTGGGTTTCCAAATTCCAGAATCTAAAGCCTCTATAAGATGAAGTTTCTGAAATTCAACATTTCTAAGCCTCAGTGAGTCAAGAACTCTTTCAAAGGAAGGCCGAGAGGGGCTTCCTAGGGGAATGTATGTTACGATGGAAACCCTGAGAATTGACCGTGAATATTTTTCCCTCTAAGGTGAATCACCTGCCCACAGAAATCTGCAAAAAGACCATGTGAAGAAAGGAAAGTGGGTTAGCTCTTTTAACATAGAAAAATATAAAATACTTTCTATATCCAGATAGGACTGGACCTTGGGCAGGAGAGTGGGTGAGGAATGGCTTCCATCAGGCACTGGTGAGCTCCGTTCCACAGAAAACCCCACTTGCAGCATGTGGGGACCCGTGATGTGCACTCTACTTCTGTGAGCTCATTTGTTCCTGACCACACTCTTGGGTGGTGTGATTACTGCTGTGCAGATGGGGAAAGTGAGGTACAGAGAGGTGAAGCAACTTGCTCAGCATTGCACAGCTGAAGAACTGGCTGGGCCAGTACTCAGCTCCTGCTGTCCTCTTCCAGGGGGGCGGTGCATGCTGGTTGGAGGGGAGGAGCCGAGGCCTGAGTAAGGGGCAGCTGTCAGCAGCAGGGGAGAGAGGGTGCTTAAAGAGGCCTGTTTCTACAGAGGGAGAAGAAAACTTGAGGCCAGGGAAAGTATGGGTTGTGCTGGAAAGGGGTTCACACAGCACTCTCTTCTCTTCCCCAGAATATCCTAGGCCCAGTTCTTGGAACCTCAGTCTTTTACTCTGTAAACTGGGGTGAACAGAGTCAACTGTTCCATCAGTGTGCTATTTAGAGAATTAAGAAAGTGCCTGTCATGAGAGGTTTCATAGTGCATGCTGGTAATCCCAACCAACTACTTGGAAGGCTGAGACAGGAGGACTGGCTGCAAGTTCAAGGCCAGCCTGGGCAACTTTGTGAGACCCTGTCTCAAAATTTAAAAAATTTTTTAAAATGATCAGTGATGTAGCTCAGTGGTAGAGTACTTGCCTAGGATGTGTGAGGCTGTGGGATTGATGTCCAGTAACACACACACACACACACACACACACACACACACACACATGCACGCATGTGCGTGTACACTCATGCCCATCCAGGATTTAGTCCAGCATAGCCCACCATGAAGTCTGACAACTGCAGCTGTTCTCTCTGTCTGGCCAAAGGTGCCAGCTGGGGCACCACAGATGGCACTATTTCTTGTGGAGGGTCCCCATGCCATGCCCCGTGCCAGGTGTGGGGCGAGGCAGGAGACTGAGGCAGACCTAGTCTCAGGGTGCTCACCTGGCTAATCCTTGCCACCCATGCTCCCATGGAGAGAGTTACACTGAGAGATCTGGGCTGGTCTGGTCAGGAAGGCTCCCTTGAAAGCTGAGCTTGAGCTGAGTAGGAGTCAGTCAACAGACAGACTGGAGGCTGGGGAGGGGTTTGTGCTCAAGAAAGAGAGCAGCATGTGCCAAAGCCCAAGGGCTGGAGGCGGGGCGGGGGGCGGGGGGTGGGGTGCACAGGAGGCTCTTTAAGGAGCTCGGTGGCCAGAGAGGTTGGGAGGAGCTGAGCTGGGCAGTGGTTTTGTCCAAGAGACAGGGGCAGGATAGAGGTCATTAATATGTGGTCAGCTGTGAATATCTTGGCTGTGTGTGGGGTGTGGACTGAGGGGACAGCGGGCAGCAGGAGAGCAGGGGAGGCTGTCCACATTCAGGAGGGAGGGAAACAGTGTGGTGGGCACAGGGTCTGCAGGGTGCCGTGCCTGGTGCCTGTGCCTGTTTGTGCATGTGTGTGGCACATCTGAGTGTATTTGTAAGAGCATTTGTGTGTCTCTGTAATGGTGTTTGTCTTGGTGTGAAGTCAAGGGTTATTGTCATGTGCCTGTGTATTTCACTGTGTTGGCAATCCTATGCGAGCATGGGTTTGGTCCACACTGGGCAGGCTGCAAACCCCACGCTGTTCCTGAGGCCCGGATTGGGCCATGGCTTGAGGAGTATTGCCTGGTAATTCAGTGACTCCTTGGAGCTCAGACAGCCCAGGACACCTGTGGCTGCCTGAGTCAGGAATCTAAAACCAGCAGCAGGCTCCCCTTGCCCAGGTGTCAACCAACACAGTGCTTCAGCATGGAGCAACTGGGACAAGACTGACAGACGGTGCCCTGGGGTCCCGGCAGATCCCTGAGCATGCCTTAGAGCCCAAAGTCTCCTGAGAGCCCACCTCAGAGCCCACAGCTCATCCACTCTGTGGGATTTTAGGGCACAGAAACAGCTTTCCCAGCCAAATGTCACACCACTATTATAAAGTCAGTCCTTTAGCTGTGTAAATATTGCAGATGTTCTTTTTTTTAAAGATGTAGGTCATTTTGGGAAGTGTTCCGCTTTCCATTTTAGTGTCTGATTATGAGTGTGACTATGGAGTTGGATGGACTAACCCTGGGGTCACTTCATCGGAGAAAGAGGGTCCTGAGGTCAAGCCATGGAGGATTTCTAGGAAGAAAGATGCTGGAGGGAAGGGAAGAGAGAGGAGCAGGTAAACCAAGGCACAAAAGTGGGGCCAGAGCACTTGATTAACAAATACCACAGTTGATTTAAACACCCTAATTTATAGCCACCACCTGCATTAAGTGTTAATGCCCTGGTTAAGTGGAAAGTCATACTTAACAAAAACCTTACTTGTCAAATATCCTAGTTAACAGCGAACACTCTAGTTAACAGCAAAAATATTTACTAACAATTAACACTGGAATGAATAGCAAACATCCCACTTAATGAATACGTTAGTTGACAGGGAACACTATATTTTACAGTGAATACACCCTAGTTAACAGTCAACACCTCTGTTAACATTAACACCTTATTTTGTGATGAGCACCTCACTTGACAACTACTCATCAGCCAGCTTTTGGGCAGGAGCTCTCTCCACCTGAAAGTTAGGACCAGCACTGCCTGAGGGAGCTGTGGGGAGAGAGGCTTGGGCCCCTTGCTGTCCTGCAGGCCCGTCCAGCGGCCCCAGTCCATCTCCCTCCAGCTCTCCCTGCCTGCCCCATTCCCCACTGGCTCAGCCCAGCTCTGCTCTGGACCCCCAACCTTACAAAGGGAAGATGAAACAGGAAATGTGTTCTGTAGCTCCCCTAGCCCTCCTGCCCTGCTTCCCTAGGGGCCCAGGTTCCTCTTTTGTGTGGGAGATGAAAGGCAGGCTGCAGTGTGTGGGAGCTGAGTGAGCCACGGGCCTCCCTCCCTTCACCCTCCTCCCTCCCAGGCTCTCTTTCCCACCCCTCTGTCCTTCTTTCTCACTTGGTCTGTCTGAGTCCCGCTGCTCCTTCCTTCCACCTTGCACTCCTCCTGGCTTTCATTTCTGGATCCTTTTCTTGCTCATCATCTCTTCCAAGTCTCTTCCTCTGACGGGCATTCCTGCTCTCTGTTTCTCTGTTTCCATCCTTCCTCTTCCTCTTCCTCTTTTTGTCTCTTTCCTGCCTCCCACCTCCTCCTCTGGATCTCACCTCAAGTACCACTTCCTCCAGGAAGCTCTCATGACCCCGCAGGCCCTGCTCATGTTCTTGGTTTGTACTTCCTCCTGGAATTGAGAGCCCCTTCTTGTACAGAATGATGATGGGTCAGGGCTGTCTCTCCCCAGCAGCATGTATGCCCACAGCGTGTCTTGCTCACTGCTCTATCCTGAGTTCCTGGATAGATGATTCTGGTGTAAATGCCTTTCTTTCTGCTTTGTCCTGTATGTCCAGGTGCCCTGGCCTGAAGCTCCTCTGTTTGTCTTTCTCATTTTGCCTCACTCTTTCTGTCCTCCTACTGGCCCAGGGTGGGCCTTGGGCCTCATCCTGGGGACCAGTGGCAGCATGAGGCCCCTAAGTTCTGAGCTGGCCTGGAGCTGAGACAAACAGAAAGAGATTTGGCATTGTGATTCCAGGTCTCTCTGCCCCACATGCCTTAGCCCCCTGGGCAAGTGGTGTCACCTGTGGGTCTCTCTTAGCCCTGAAGTTGACAGTGGACCTACAAAGACATGTGATGAGACTTAGGTCTGTGAAACCTAAAGTGCCTTGTTGGTGCCGCTGATTAGTGGATATTAGTTCAACACTGTCCTATCACATCCAGGCACTAATGAGGAAAAATTTGTTGGTAACCCCCAGAATGCCCAGTCTGGGGAGCCTAGGGGTGCCAGGGCTTTGTAGTGAGGGGAACTGGGGAGGAGGAGCTTAAAACTAAATCCATTCCTGTGTGGATTAATGAGTGCTCACTATGGCTCTTGGACTCTGTCAGCTTCTGGGGCAGTCCTCCTCTGTTCACGCTATTAGCAGATCTGCACCAAGTACCAACTGTGTGCAGCCAGGATGGAGCAGGGAACAAGACTGGCCTGGCCCTGTGTCTGATAAAGATACTTCAAGTCAGGTGACTCACCCTAGGTCACCTGGGCTAGAACGTGAAGGAACTGGGTCAGCTCTGCCTGACTCCAGGGTCCTAATTCTCTGGGGATCTCAGTTTCTCCCTGTGCTCTCTTTCCAAGTCTTAATTTCCCTGTCTGTCCTCTGAGTGTCCTTGGAGACCATCCCTCCATGGAGGGCAGTGGAGAAGCACTGGGGACAGGAAAGTGGGGAACAGGTACTAGGGCTGACATCCCCTTCTGGGCCAGGCATGCTCAGCCTCTGTAGAACTTTCTCTGCCTCCGAGTCTAGAGGTAGTTCTTTTTTTTTTTTTTTTTTGGTACCGGGGATCGAACTCAGGTCCTTGCGCTTGCGCAGCAGGCGGTGAAACCACTGACCTAAATCCCCGGCCCATTAGAGGTAGTTCTTGACGGCTCCAAATGACATGCATCCATTTATTTGCTGCATTTTGATTTTGCATTCAATTTCCGGTCAATTCATGGTATCTGTGCTACCTGGGGGATGCAGAGCTGAGGCAGCCAGAAGTGTAGTTTGGACACAGCCGAGAGTGCTGGCTCTTTGGGGGGAGGAATGCTTGACTGACTGCACAGTAGAAAGGCCAGAGAGCTGGAGGCTCCCACTGCCACCCCTGACTTCAGCCACAATGGACCAGAGGGTCCTTCATCCTGAAACCGGACTCCTGCACGGCCCCCACCCCAACCCACATTCTTTTCCAAGACAATGAGATGCTGGCTGGGAACCTGGCCAATCAAAGGCATGTGGGGCTCTGGCTTTCTAAAGGATCTGAAATCCTGCTGGAATGTGCAGAAGCATGTGAATAGGAAGACCAGGGTTTGAGCTCCAACCATAGCCTTTTCAACTTCTCTTCTCCAGGCTCCACCAGCAGAGTCTTTCTAACACTCAGTCTGACCTGGCCACTCTCCTGCTCAACCCTTCCATGGCTCCCTATTGCCCTCAGGCTCGAGCACATATTCCTGCCCTTCCAAGCCTTATCCAAACCAGCCTTCTCTCTCAGTACTTTCTAAGCTCCAGCATCTCCCAGTAGTTCACATTTCCCCATGTCCATACTGTAGGCTCTTACCTCTGTCCAAACCATTTGCCCACCTTGTCCTCTAGGCAAATTCTTAGATAATACAAATCGCGAGACCATAAGCTCACTCTATGTACCAGGTATTACACTTAGCAGGTTCTATGCCATATTCACTTGGCATTCACAACTCCCCTAAGAGGAATTCTCATTGTTAGATCTCCTGAAGTCTGCAGAGGTTCAGAGAAGTCAAGCAACTTGCCCATGGGCACACAGCAAGAAGCCTGTGCAGGTGGACCAACTTCAGAGCCCATGTTCCTTACCTCAGAGCTTCAGAACCCAGCCCTGAGACCACCTCCTCCGAGACCCCAACCACACACGTGCGCGCACACACACGCACACACACGCACCGCTCTCCACTCCCCACCCCCACCCCCCATTTCCTTCCTGGAGTGCCTGTGTACTCAGGACGACTTTGGTGACTGCCTCTCCATCTCCACATGGCCTTTGTTTTTGTGCATCCGGCTCAGCTGTGCACTGCTGGAGCTCATGAAGAACAGTGGCTATGGGTCCCCAGCGCCTAGCCCGGGAGTTGGCACCAAAGGTAAATGTGAAGTAGGGTTATTCTCTTCAGGCACCCTGCAGAAAGGAGTGAAGTAGGAACTGTAAACAGCCTTTCGGTGGCTTCTGGGTGTCCTGACCCTGAGTAGTGACACGGACTGCATAGCAATGAACAGGAATGGCTGCCTGGCTCTCTCTGCAGAGGTGAGGTGAGCCCTTGGGTCCTGATCACGCTGACCATGTGCCACCAACAGCCACCTCCAGACCCCTCTGCCCAATTTCCAGCCTTGGGGAGTCTGGGGCAGAAGGAGGATGCTGGCTGGAGGGATGGTGGTGGAAGGAGGCCGTATATCACAGTGGCAACCAAGGCGGGGCGACGGCAGTGATCTTTCTTCTCAGTTTGCAGACAAATGAGGGAGCCAGAAGATGGATGATACCTGGGGAAGTGAGAGAGGCCTGGGGCCCAGGGAGCCAGCAGCGGGGAGCACGGGCACCCATCCCAGCCACCCCTGAGCCCACTCCAGGCTGCCATGCTCAGCAGATGGAAGGAGGCACAGAGGGACAGAGAGCACACATGAGGTGGCCTAGGTCTGTGCTCCTGATTGCTTGACTTGTGGCAAGGTCAGGTCCTCTCTGGCCCAGTTTCCTCTCTACTACAGCTGGTGACCAGAGAGTCCCCAAGGGAAGGGTTAACCCACTGTCCTCTGGTGTGGGGATTGAACCTAGCACCTTGCACATGATAGTTGAGTGCTCTACTCTTCCACCTCCTTCCTTCCCCAGTGCAAAGTTTCAGCTTCAACTGCCCGGGGTCTCTGGGCCCCTGCCTTGTCAAAGACTGGCAGAATCTTGGGCAGGATGGAAGAGGGGCTGGGGATTTAGCTCAGTGGTGCTGCTGCCTGCCTGGCAACTGCAAGGTCCTGAGTTGGATCCCCAGTACCAGAAAAAAAAAAAAAAGATGGAAGGGGCTCCCCATCAAAGCTCTATTCTTTAGCTGTCTCTGCGAATGTGGAAGTCCAGAAAAGTGGACACAACCCCAATAGAGGCCTCAGGAGCTCCCAAACCTAGATTTTTTTTCTACTTCCAAATTGTCCTTGAACCTTAAGGTTAGAATTTTACAATCTGGAAAGCGTATTTTCCTAGAAACCCACATTCCTTACTCCGAATGCAGAGGGAATCACTCTCCACCCACACCCAGGTGAGCAAGGGAGGGAACTTCTTTTGTTCTTGAAGAAATCAATGGAATTTCTGTTTCAAGGCTCCATTCTGCTAGGGTGGAAGAAGCATAGCCAGACTGTGCTCCCTTCATTGATGGATTGGATGACACGTTGGGGTCTGCCACAGGCCATGAGGGAGAGCACCTGGCCCCCAGCTGGCTGCGCATGGAGGCTCACTGCCTCACCTGGCCCTCTGTGGCTGGTCATCCTGGTGTGCTGCTGTCCTGTCACACCTCTCTGATGCTTCCTGCCCCCTGGGGTGGGGCCCCTCCACTTGTTGCCAGACCAGGACTCCTTTCTCAAGGGCCTATGGCTGTAGCACTCCTGGTTTCTCTCCGATCCTTTCCTGAAACCCAGCTGAAGGGACTGTGTGCTAGATCTCAGGGGTGACTCGAAGCCTGGTCACTCCTATTACAGAAAAAATTATCCAATGACACTCGCTAAAGCAAAATAAGGCAGTCTTTATTCAGACCATTGCCACAGGCACAGGGGCCACTGCAATGGGATTTTGCAGTGGAAGAGAAAGATTTGTCTCAGCTCTGAATGCAGCTGGGCAAGAGGGCACCGAGCGCCAAGGAGCAGTGCAGGGTTGGTAGATGGACAGTTACTAGGAAGGAACATCAGGGGAAGTAAGGTGGGATCCTAGAGGAGCCTGATCAGATAGCAAGGGGGCATGGTAAGCGTCTGGTAAACTGATTTAGCAGAGTTTTTGCTGGATAAACTGGACTTGCACAAATGGGCCCAGAAGAAGTTTCCAGAGGCAAACTCAGGTTTGGTCCAATGCAGAACTTCTGATACTCCCTAGAGTGTCAGCCTCTCCCACTCTGCTGTCTGAGTCCCAGTCTTCCTCACTCAGAGCTGAATGAGGCTCTGTTTATAAATCCATGGCCCAACTGAGACTGGTGGGACCCTGGGGAAGTAAAAGAGCAGCTTTCTGTTTCACAAACATCTTTCAAAACATGGGGTCTTAGAATTTCAAAAATCACAAAACTTAATATCACTTAATTCCCATATGTAGGAGGATGGATACATAAAGAGTAGCAAATTTATAAATGGAATACAGTAGCTATAGGTAATAAACTTCAGCTATATGTGTTGACATGGATACACCTCAAAACTGTAATGGTTAGTGGGGAGAGAAAGTGAATTGTAGAAGGTTTTGGGTGATATAATATGAATGATGTAAATATTAAAAACCTACCAATAAGCCCAGTATATGCCTGTCATCTAAGCACTCTGGGAGGCCAAGGCAGGAAGATCACAAATTTGAGCCCAGTCTATGCAGTTTAGTGATTTAGCAAGACCCTGTCTCAAGATAAAAGATAAGGGTTCAGGATATAGCTCAGTGTGAAGGCCGGTATAAAAATAAACCAAAGCAAACAATCCAAAAAACAAAAACAAAACTTACCAATAGCATGGACATACACTCCTTAAAATAGAAAAACACAACTGAGAAGCCTATAGCCCTGTTCCTGAGAGCATTTCGTGTGTGTGTGTGTGTGTGTGTGTGTGTGTGTGTGTGTGTGTGTATGGTACTTGGAATTGAACCTAGATCCTTTACACTGAGCTAGATCTCCAGCCTGTTTTTATTTTGAGACAGAGTCTCACTAAGTCACAGAGTTGCCGGAGCTGGACTCCAACTTGGGATCCTCTTGCCCCAGCCTCCCAAAGTACCTGGGTGAGTATTTCCTTTTAGGGAAGAGGAATGAGGGAGAGAACTGGGTTAGAGTGATCTATAGATTGGTGTTCTATTGTAACTGTAACATTTTGTTTCCTTAAAAATGTAATAAGTAACAAAAGTTGCATAGGAATATAGACTAGATACACGGTATGTACATGTATTTGGTTATGTAAATTGCTTATGAAGTTTCTCAGAGAGCCCCACGGTCCTGAACCCCGCTGAAGCTCACTTCTCTCATTTCCCATTGTATTACAATTTCTGTCCATTGTTGCTTGTTGCTATTGTCCATTCACTCTCGCTGCCGGGTATCATTGCTTTGTGTGAGTACACTGGAGGATGCAAATCCCCGGGACCTCTCAGACGCTGCTGGTAGAGTGCAAATTGATACAGCTACACTGAAAAACAGTTCGGCAGGATCTCATAAAGCTGAATATTCTGCAATTCCACGACTAGGTCAATTCTCAAGAGGAAACCCTGGGGCATGTGTACACACACACACACACACACACACACACACACACACACATACTCTGTAGCAGACATGACCAGAATGCTTATAACAGCTCTGCTCACAATAGCAAAAACAACCAAAATGCTTGCAAACCCGAGAGCGGATGAGTATATTTACTTGCTGACAAAATAAATTTTTAAAACTAAATAAAAGATAAGAACTGAATCAGGTCAAGCATAGTTTTACTATAAGTTAAAACTGGATTGTAGGTACACTGGTCTTTATTATATTATTCTTTAGATGCTTGAAATAATTCATAATAAAAAGAAACTCTATTTTTCGAAATCCCGAACTGTGCATCTTGGGCACAGGAGACCTGCAGCCTTTGATGCTGGAAGTGGGTGGAGACACCTAGCCAAGTGTGCACTACCCAACTTCTTGCCAGCCTAGGTCCATGTGCTCCTACCACAGATAGCCCAGAGAGGAAGGTGAGATTAACTCCAGGGATGGGGCAGATTGAGACCCAAACATAACCCTCACCAGCTGCAGGTACTGTGCACAGGAAAGAAAGTGACCTGGGAGAGCCAGTGACAAGTCAGGGGACCAAGGCTACTAAAGTGGTGCCCAGGCCTCCCGACTTGCCAGAAAAGGGTGTCTCAGAGCAGAGTGCAGCACAGGAGCCCACCCTGATAGTAGGAGGCTGATGGGCCCAAGGCATCAGGCCAGAAGCTGTACTTCCCTCAGCTGTCCCTTCCAGAAACTTGCCCTATTCACCAAGACTCCTTATGTCTCGTAATCCAGTCCCCCACCCATGTGGGACATCAGTACCATGTGCTTCTTTAACTTTAGCAGCATGTTTCAGGTCCACGGCTGCCTGAACACATGTGCTGTGCACCTACCATGCGTGTGCCTGGCCTGGGCACACACCAGGTCCTGAGGGGTCATTAACTGTGAACAAGTCCAAGCTACACCATCACTATTGCCAGAGGGCTGTGAAGCCTCTTCCTGCTTCCCTGCCTCTCGTCTCACTCCGGCCATGCCCGCACTGCATCCATCGATGTCTGGGGAGTGGGAGAACCTGAAACATGGATTCTGGCCCTGCTGTCCACACCAAGGATGAACAAATGTGTGTCACAGGCAGGTGTGTCCACTTATACATGTAGGCTCCTGAGTTACGTGTGTACACATGCACATGTGTGTACTGCCTATTTTGTTTTTATATTTATTAATTTTTTATTGGATAACACCCAAACATGATAAAAACAAAACAAAAAGTCACACAATTAAAAAAAGAAAAGCTGTATTCTGGTGGCTGACTGCTGGACTGATGGAGGGGGGACTTGCAAAGATGTCTCCACTATAAAAGCAATGAGAACACTGGAAAAATGTTCAAATATGCTTTTTTTGAAATGCTGGAAATTAAAGGCTACTAACAATCATGGAAGCTCCTTGCCTCTTCTTCCCATCCATCACCCTATGCATCTCTTTCATCAATATTATTTGCAATATCCCTTTTAACAAATAAGCAGGTGTAAATAAGTGCTTCGCGAGTTCTGTGAGCCTCTCTAGAAAATTATTCAAACCTGAGCAGTGTTTTGTGGAAACCCCTATTTGTAGCCAGTCAATTGGTAATATGGGCAAAAACCTTCTATCTCCAGGCCGATAGCAGCAGAACTGAATTAGAGAACACACAGCTGATGTCCACTGAAGAATTGTGGGGAGAAATTCTCACACTGTTTGATGACCAAAGGTCATGGAAGTGTCCTGGGTTGTGAGAATACTGTAGGAGAGACTGACCTTTTCTCCTGCATTACAAGAGCCAACAGCTTTGTAACCATAACTATGTAAACCAGCAGCCTAGTAGCCACTGGAGGGGACAGAACAGGTTTAGAGCTTCTCAGAAGCCCTAGAGAACTGTCATTATTTGACCTGTCTAGCAGCTTGCTGAAAAAAAAATTGTCTTTATTGCATCGGAATTAGAGCCCTCTTTGTATGAACAGGGCCATCCCCAAGGACATTTGTTGAAAGCAACCAGTGGCAACTGTTTAACATCACAGCTGCCTGAGGAAGTGTTAACAGTAGAAGCTCACCAAAAATCTTAAAACAAAAATTTGAGAAATGAATGAGGGACTTTTCCCAGTTACCTAGAAGGACATCCATATGCATGACTAGGAAAGACATGAGAAGGCCATAAGTTTTCACCTCTGGCTGACCTGAGGCTCTGCAGACAGGAAGTGAAAAGGAAAGCAGAGGCCTTAAATTCTCCCAGCTCACACAGATCTCCTAGGAAGGGCTGTCAGATTTATTGGTTCAAAGAATTTAAGAAAATATTTGCCCAATCATTAGGTGATCACTAAGCTCACTAAATAAGAGACTTTAATGGACACACGTGGCAAAGCATTAGGACTTAACAGAACTAAGCTAAGAAATTCACTGAGCAAACAAACAGCAAACTACACCAAACAGAAACAACAAAAAACCTTGGCTGGGAGAGGGACACTGAGTTTTAGAGTTCCCATGCAAGATTATTTGGAATGTAGAGTTTTTAACTAAAATTAAGAGAATATGAGAAGAAACAGGAAACTATGGCTCATATACAAACAAAGCCAATAGAAACTATCCCTGAAGAAGATCAGATATTAGACTGACTGGATAAGCCATTTAAGCCAGTTATTTTAAATATGTTCAAAGAACTAAAGGAAGGCATATCTACAGAATGAGAGGAAAGTATGGAATAATGTATTACCAAACAGAATATATCAACAAAGAGAAATTTTAAAAGAGTAGAAATTCTAGATTTGAAAATTACAATAACTGAAGTGAAAAACTTCCAACACTGATGGAACAGCTATCCAGAAGACCAAGAAGGAAACAATTATGTGAACACTACTGTAGACTCTTGAAACCCAACATACATGTGTAGGGTACTCTCCCCAACAGCAGTGTTTGTCTAAAGTACACCTAGAACATTCTCCAAGATAGATGATATATTAGCTCACAAAGCAAGTCTCATAAATTTAAAGGAATTTGAATCATAAAGTGTGTTTTCTGACCACATGGAATGAAATTAGAAATGATAATGAAAGAACATTGTGAAATTCATCAACATGTAGAAATTAAACCACACACTACTAAATTCTCAATGAATCAAAGAAGAAATAACAAGAAAACTAGAAAATATTCTAGGAAAATTCGACTTCCAGGATGCTGCTAAAGCAATGCTTACAGGGAGGTTTACAGCCATAAATGTCTGTATTTTTAAAAAAGGAATGATCTTAAACCTAAACTTCCTCCATAAAGAAATTAGGAAGGGAGAGAGGAGGGGAAGGGGAAGTAAAAAGGATTAAGGTGTGATGTGTATAGGTATCAACTCTCCATGATGAATGTATTCATTATGTATCACAAACATGTACTAAGAAAAAACATTTAAAGAAAATAGAAATTAAGAAAAGAAGAGCAGGTACTTCCATCCGAGGTTCAGCCAGGTTGAACAAGACTTGGGCTTCGTGAGGCATGCTCAGGGCAGGGCAGAGTCTTCAGCTTCTGGTGTAGACTCTTCAGCCTTCATCACCAACCCATCAGCCTCCTGATATGAACTCCCCTGGGACACTGCAGTCAGCCCAGACCTTTGACTGGATCCTTCGGTCTCAGTGTGCAGATGGACCCCCTGGACTCTTCCACACCTGACTCTGGGCATCTAGTCTATGGAGGCAGCCATTGTTTGATAGTTGTGCATGTTGCATCGGTGGCTCAAGCCAGTGGGACAATTGAATTCAAATCAGAGCCACCCTGCAGTGAGACATACGAATTTCAGCCCCATCATGAATGTGTTAACCTAACCAAGAAGTGGAAGACCTCAGCAACAAAAACTGCAATACTCTGAAAAAGGAGATTCAAGAGGACATTAGAAAGTTGAAAGATATTCCTTGTTTCTGGAGAGGCAGAATCAATATTGTCAAAATAATCATACTGCCAAAATTGATACAGAGATTTAATGCAGTCCCCAAATACTTGTTCCATCCCTTGCAGAACTAGAGAAGATAATCCTCAGATAGAACCAGAAGAGACACAGAGTAGCAAAAGCAATCTCTGCAACAAGAGCAAAGCTGGAGGCATCACAACATCCGAAGTCACATCCTATTACAAGGCTACAGTGATACAAACAGCGTGGTGTTGGCGCAAAACAGACATGTGGACCAGTGAACAGAGCAGAGGATACAGAAACAACTCCACGCACATTCAGCTGTTTGATCATTGACATAGGGGCCAAACGCATTTGCTAGAGGAAAGACAGCCTCTGTAGCAAGTGGTGCTGGAAAAAACAGATATCCATATGCTGAAGATGGAAGCTGTACCCATGTGTCTCATAATGTACCAAGCTTAAATCAAAATGGATTAAAGATCTAAATGTTAAAACAGAAACACTTAATCTGCTGGAAGATAAAATAGGTAAAACTTTTGAAGTTATAGGCACAGGCATGGACTTTCTGAACAGAACTCCAATTGCATAAGAAATAACAGCAAGAATCAACAAATGGTATTATATCAAATTAAAAATCTTCTGTCAGCAAAGGAAACAACAAAATGAAAAAATTTTGTCAGCTAAACCTCAGACAGAGGACTACTATCTAGAATATGTAAATAATTAAAAAGAATTAGATGCCCCAAATAAAAGTCCTAAGCAAAAAATGGGCAACTGAAATGAATAGACACTTCTCAGAAGAAGCAATATAAATGGCCAATAAATACATGAAAAAATGTTCAATTTGACTGGGTACTAGAGAAATGCAAATTAAAAGAACACTATTTCATCATACCTCAGAAAGAATGGCAGTCATCAAGAAATCAAGTGATAACAAATGCTGGCCAGTCTCCAGTCAAAAAGGAACCTTCTCCATTGTTGATGGAAATGTAAAGTAGTGCAAGGAAATCAGTGTGGAGATTTCTCAAAAAACTAAAAGCAGAAATTCTGCTTAACCTATTCCCCTTCTGGGTATCTTCCTAAAAGAGCTAAAGATACCATATTAGAGTGATATATGCATGCCAATATTCATAGCAACATAATTCATAATAGCTAATTTTTGGAAGCAGCCTATATGTTCATTAATAGATGAATGGATAAAGAAAATGTGATATCTTTATATCATGGAATACTACTTAGGTATTAAGAATGATAAATATGAGACATTTGTAGAAAAATGAATGCACCTTGAAAATATAATGTTGAGTGAAATAAATCAGACACACAAGCTTAAAAAACAAGAAGAGCAAAATAAATTTAAAGCAAGCAAAATGAATTATACAATAAAAATGAGAGGGAATAAACAAAAATACCACATTATAACCACTATGATGGGTATAATAATAATAAAAGGGACAATAGGTGTTGCCAAGGATTTGGAGAAGCTGGAAGCCTCATACATCCCTGATGGGAATGTAAAAAAGGTCAGCCTCTTGGGAAACAGTTTGTTTCTCAAAAGGTTAGACATAGAGTTACCACATGACCCAGTGGTTCTGATCTTGGCTATACACCCAAGAGTAATGAAAACATATTTTCACAGATAACTTGTTCATATATGTTCATATCAGTGTAACAGCCAAAGGTGGAAACAACCCAAATAACCATCAACTAATGAATGAGTAAACAAAATACAGTGTGTCTGTACTATGGAGTATTATTAAGCCATTAAGAGAAAGATATTGATATATGCTACAAATGAATTAACCTTGAAACCACTACACTAAGTGAAAGCAGACACAAAAGGCCACATATTGTGTGATCCCACTTAAATGAGAGATCTAACATAAGAAAAGCCATGGAGACAGAAAGCAGATTACTGGTTGCCTAGGACTGGGAACAGGGGGAGTACAGTGTAACTGCTAATAGATATGGGATTTACTTGGAGGATGATGAAAATGTTCTGAAATTAAATGGTGGTTGATAGTTGTTAATTTTGTGAATATACTAAAAATACTAAATACAAATTTAAAAAAGGATAAATTTTATGCTAAGTGTGGTAACCCATGCTTGTAATAACAGCACTCAGAAGACTGAGACAGGAGGACCTGTGAATTTGAGGCCAGCCTGGGCTACATAGTGAGTTCAAGGCCAGCCTGAACTACATAGTGAGTCTTCTCATGCTATTTCCTTCATATCCAGAGATATGCTAGGTACATGACTCTCTCTCTCTCTCTCTCTCTCTCTCTCTCTATATATATATAGAGAGAGAGAGAGATATCTATATAGATAGATCAAAAATTACGGTGAATTTGAGCATTTAAAAATGTATTACAATAAAAGACACATTGCCATTAATTCCCCCTCAGAATACTGCCCCTACTTCCAACACATTTATCCCATCATTCTTGTCACTTTCTGAAGCAGTTCTGGAAGCTCTCTCAAGTGATAGCCTTTAGTTGCGCTGTTGTGGCTGCCACAATGTCCTAAATCCATTCAAAATATTCTCCTTGCATGACCATTTTGACTTTGGGAAAGATCCAGAAATCACAAGGAGCCAGATCAGTGAATAAGGTGGATGAAGACACATGATAATGTTTTAACAAGCCTGCTTTTCTGTTGGATGTCATTTGGCAACAGGATTCACTGTACGGTATTTTTCTTTTTGGTACTGGGGATCGAATTGGGACCTTCCACTTGTGAGGCTGGCGGTGGAACCACTGAGCTAAATCCCCGGCCCCATTATATAGTAAGTATTTTTGATCGCATCTCATAAAGACACTCATGAAAGAAGACTTCCAGAACTGTTTCATAAAATAGTAAGAACAATGGAATAAGTGTGATTGAAGGGAAGGTGAGTATTTTGAGGCAGATTGATAGGAATGTGCCTTTTACAATAATAAATATTCAAAAATTTTAAATATTCACTGTATATTTTAACCACACATAATATTTCAGTAAATCCAAGACTCTATCAGTGATAACATTATTTTGTATACAAAGAAGAACAAAATTGCTGCTAATTAATAGTAAGGCATATCTCAATTTCAGGGATGTTACCAGTTTTGAAATGTGCTTCTTGGAATCAATGAGTATAGTATAGCTACACAATCACCCTTCTACATATTTTTTGAAAGGACATGCACTGTAGGTGGCCTTGAGTGTAGGAAATATGTACCATATGTGCTCATAATCCTGGCCTTCCTTGTTGACCCCTTTGGACGGGTCCTGTACATGCTAATATTTTTCCATGTCTGCATCTCAGGGTGCTTCCTGTGTGTGCACAGCCTAGAAAGCAGGACAGTGAATGATCAGGAGCAGCCCTCAGCCATTGGGGAACAGGAATTTGGAGATACACCCCAACATCCTTGTCTTTCAGGGGGTTAATTGTCAAATGTGTGCCACATAGTCTCCCAAGAGCGTCCAGGAGGAGGGACCCATTTGGGGTAACTCACTCATTAACATGCCTTTCTTCCTGTCTGAGATCCCTGGGATCCTGCATAAGCCATGTGCACCTGAATCTGTCTTGGACTTCTCTTTCGTGAGAACCCAGACTTAGACATAGCATACTGCATGTACACCTGTAAAAATGGAGGAACATGAGTTCATTGCTCATGAGTGTGTAGGCATTAGAACTGAACCCATGTACGTTTGTGCTTTTCTATTTGAGAACTGGCTTGAGTGTGCGCACACAACCGTGCTGTTGTTTGTGCACGCTTATACTCCAATGTAGACACATTTAGTGCATGCTTTGCACAGTGTAGGGCTCATGCACTGGTGTACACTTGTCATATGGAGCATAGGTGGCTCTCAGGTCTGCTCAAGGCGTGTTTGTGCATGTGCATGTGTGGCAAGGTCAAGGGAATCGAGAAAGACCCACAGTCCTTTCTGATGATTAAGAGCCTCTTGTCAGGTGGCGCCTGGGAGACGGGCAGGGTGTGTGTGTGCTGTAACGGCCTGTCGCCTGCCCCCTTTCCCTCTGCCGATGCCTGTCTGGAGACTGCCTCATCATTGTGGTCTTGGATGTGTGTTCTCTCTGATGGGAGGCAGCTGGAGCGGGTGTCAGGGGCTCCCCCGCAGAGGCACCTGTCGGCAGTGCCTTCTAGCTGTCCTGGTGACAGCTGCCAGAGTGGGGAGGAGCTGTGGGCAGCCATTACCTGGGTCTGGGTGCTCTTTGTGCCATTGCTCCTTGACCTCTCTATTCGGGAGAGTGGACCCTAGTTCTTGTATGTATTCTGACATCACAGACCTCCCCATCCCACGGATTTGTCTCACTGGCCTTGATGGTGGCCATTGCCACTCACACATGTCCACTTCAGGTCTTTCCAAAGGCAGCACACAATGCTCTGCCACCCTTTCCTGGTCTCTGCTGCAAGGCTTTGGCTTCCCTCTTCCCCTTGCTCAGAGAATTCACCCTTTCCCAGCCTGCACCTGCTCACTATCTCCCTTCTCAGACGGCTGGTCCTGGTTCCTCTCCCACTCCTGCATGTCTTCTGTTATATATATCAGTTGCCAGCAAGCACACCACTGCCTCCTAACCTCAATGTCTGAGGCTCCAGGAGAGAGCCAGGTGAGTACAAGTGCCTCAGCCCAAGTGACAAGGGTCAGAGTTGGGCAGTCTGAATCCCAGGAAGGCAACTCTGTGGTCATTAAAATAAGACTCCATCTGGTGATGAGGAGTGAGGCCTGGAGAGCCCCAGAGCCCTCCTACCTCCCAAGATCAGGGGCTTCTGACCACACAGCCAGTGCCAAGATTCCAGAAAGGGACACAGAGGTCAGGACAGGGCTCCAGTCCAGGAAGAACTGAAGCTCAGACCTCATCCTTCTGACTGAGTCTCTATTCAGTACTCCTGTAGAGACTGCAGCCCCCAGGACCTAGGTTCATATCTGAGCTCCTCTACCTCTCTGTTGTGTGACCTTGGGCAAGTCACTTCACCTCTCTGAGGCTTGGTTGCTGTCCTTATAACATGAGAACAGTAGTGATCAATTTAAGGAGACAATATTGGAGAGGTCCTGACTTGGAGTGAGGACATAGAAGTGCTAGTCTCCATCTTGGGGAAGGAAAGCCACACCTACTAGGGCTGCCTAAGACAGGGTCAGGGAAGGAAATACTGCCAGCTCCAGTTCCCTATTGCCAGTGGCCAAAGGTGTCATTCACTTTCTAACTGTGTGAGTCTGAGCAAGTCATTGCACTTCTCCACACCTCAGCTTCTTGCCCCATTAACTGTGAGTACTAACAGAGCCCACCTCAGGGGGTTGTTTCGAAGAATGGATTGCTATTAATTCCATAGGGAGTGAATTACTTGTTAATTGCTATGAATATTAAAATTAATGCCGTGAGAGTTAATTGCTGTAAAGCACAGACCACAGTGCTTGGCACAGAAGGAGAATTCCTTACTTATCACCTACGATTATTGTCACATCGAGCCAACATCAGAAATGTGGCCATTGCCACTCACACGTGTCCCTGTGTCCAAACTTCATGCAAGGACTCAGGCCTTGGGAGAGAGTGGCACAAATCAGTCCCGAGCACCCAGAGCCCAGTCTTAAAGGGGCTTAGGGGAGAAACAGAAGCACCCAAATGACTCATGGAAAGTGCAAAACATCACAAGACAGAGTCAAACAAAGACAAGGTACAGGAACAGTTCCTGGAAGAGCAGACTTTTAAGGGCGCTTTGATGCCTGGTGATGCAACAGCAGTTGGATTAATCTTTATTGAGCATTTACTATGTGCCAGGTACTATATTTTGCCTGTATTGTCTCATTTAAATCTCATTGCAGTGGTAGGTAATAGGAATTATTTCTCCTTTTTATGAATGAGGAAACTAAGCCTTAGAGGAATTAAGGCAACTGCCCAAGATCCCCCAACCCTGTGCTTGAATTATTTTTTGTGAGCTCTATAGCGGCATGCTCTCTGTACTCTGGGGAGGATGATGTTCAGTTTCAGAGTTCAGAGGAAGGGAGGCAAAGGCATCAACTGTGCATTGTATTGGGGGTATGCTAGGCACTGGGTAAGGCCTTTCGCCTATATGATCATATGCAATCCTTCTAAATCATATGAAGCAGACAAATTACTATCTACATTTTGAAGATGAGGAAATAGTTTCAAAGTATTTGTTCATTTTGCACAAGGTCAAACAACTAGAAAGAGGTAATGTTAGGATCTGATACAAATACATCTAGTTCTCATGCCAGGGAGTCAGCTCAGTGGTGCTGCATCTGCCTTGCAAGGGCAAGGTCCCGAGTTTGATCCCTGGCACCCCCTCCCCCCAATATATATCTTTCTCAAATCTGTCATGTTATTTCTCTGGTGCTGTGGTTGTGCCCTGGAAACAAAGTATTCAACATGGCTAAAGATTTGGGTCCTTGAGGGAAACAAAATATAGAAGGGTTGGGACTGGATTTTTGAATAAATAATGGGAAGCCAGCAAAGACTGTAGAGTCAGGGCATAGCAGGGCCAGAATTGCATCTTTTAAAGATTGACCTTATTGTGGCACCTAAGATGGATTGGATGGGAATGAGAGAGGCAGCAGGAATCTCATCAGGAAGCAGCACCAGGTGATGCTGACTTCAGGTGACAAGTGATATGGACGGAGTGGCCTTCTGTTGGGATAGGAAAACAGAGAGCTCAGCTGTGAGAAATAGCCAGGGCCAGAGCCATTAGCCTTATCAAAAAGCTGATTGCTCTTAGCATTGTATTTAATATGATTTCCTGCTATTAGGGCCCAAGCCTGGACTAGTAAGATTATTAATTCTAAAGATAATCATTAAGCTGGGCAGACTGTATTTTAATATATGGCAACAGGCGAGCTATTGTCATTTTTTCCCTTCTATCTTGATTGTAGGTCACCCAATTAGAGCCGACTTCAAATGCCCCTTCCTGGAGGTAGTGAGATAAGGCTTAATGTTCTCAAACAAGAGCTATCGGCTGTGACGAGAGGCCCATAAATATTAATAAATCTATAATTAGTCCTGTGAAAAGGGGGATCAATCCACAAGAAGGTTCCGCCCATTAGTACTAAAAACCACTTTTGCTAGGAAAGCAAGGTTTTTCTCTTCTAAATGCCAAGCTCTTCTTTGTTGCAAGAGGAAGGAGCTCTGCTGGATTTTACCAGACTGACTTCTGTGGACCCTGAGATACACCACAGGATGATGAGAATAGCTGGAGTCCCCAGGCCTGACCAGAGAAAGTCTTAGCAGAGGTGGTGACAGGAGGAGATTGGGGGCCCCGTGGTCTTTTCTCTAATTATTTTAATGTTTAATTGAAATTGTCTTCATAAGTTACTGAATCTCAGAATATCAACAAAGAGAAGACTTATTCTTCATACAAAATTTAAGAGGGCTAGTGGGCTAAATGAGCAGGGATAGAGCTAGAATTTACCCACAGATACGAAGATCTATGATTTTTGTATTTAAAATTTTTATTCAGGTATAACATTGCTATACTTTGGATCTAGAATGTCTCCCAAAGTTGCATGTGTTGTAAAGGCCCATGGCATTACAGGGAGGTAGTGAAACCTTTAAAAGACGGTGCCTAGTGGAAGATCTTTGGGTCACTGAGATGTGTTCTCAGAGAGGAGTATGGGACCTCTCTCTCTCTCTCTCTCTCTCTCTCTCTCTCTCGTCCTGGCCAGGAAGTGAGCAGCTTTGTTCTGCCATGCACTTCCACCATGAGATGCTACCGCATTACCAGAGGACTGAAAGTAACTCATCTGCCTGGTCTTGAACTGAAACTCCCAAAGCTGTGAGCCAAAATAAACCTTTTTTCTTTATAGATTATCTCAGTTAGTATTTGTCATAGTGATGCAAAGCTGACCAGCACAAGTTGCACTCAATACAATGTACTGCTCATGATTTCTTACAAATGCACATTTGTGCCATTGTTACTCAGGTAAAGATAGAGTGTGTTTCCACCATCTCAGAAGGCCCTGGTGCCCTTTCCACTCCACATTCCCCCAGGGTGACCACTCTTCTGACCTCTAGCACCACAGATAGTTTGCTTACCCTTGAACCTCGTATGAATGGAATCACAGTGCATGAACTTCTAGGTGGCTTCTTTCACTTATTATTGTCTCCAACTCATTGGTGAATTATCTGTTTTGGAACAACTGTTATTTTCTTTCTTATCACAAAAGTAACACTTGTCATTGTAGAAATGGTATAAAGCACAAATGAGCAGAAAACAGTGTATATCAACTTTGCACCGAAAGCATCTGTATTTTTTATTATAAGAATAAGATGTGCCTTGTGGAAATTTCTGAAAAGAAGACTCTTGGTTGCAACTGACAGAAACCTAACTTCAATTGGCTTGCACAAGACTTAATTTTTTGGCTCAAGTAACCAAAGCAAGCAGGGTCTCTCTCTCTCTCTGACCACCTTCCCAGCCTTGGCTTTCTCTGGACTCAAGCTCCCATTCAGCAACCCTAGCTCAGAATACCTCACTGTAGGGTCTCTAAACTCCAGGACAAACAGTTGGCTTTGCTGGAGCTATATGTCTATCCTTGGACCAATCACTATGGCTATGCTGGGGCATCATAATTACAGCCCCTCCACAGGCAGGAAGTTGGGGAGGGAGGATTTCCAAAAGGCACAAGAAAAATGAAGGATGAAAAAGAGTGCTGAGAAGATCAATCTGTGGTGACCATCCTCTGCACATGCACACAGTCAGCAAGAAAAGGAAGGGATGCTCTCTGTCCAAGATGCAGGACTTCCTCAAGAATGGGGGCTGGCTCAGATGAAGAAGTACAAACGGCCAGTAAATACATGAAAAAATTTTCAACATCACTATTTAAGAAGTGAAATTAAAACAATATTGAGATTCTGTCTTACTCCAGAAAGAATGGCCATCATCAAGAAATCGAATAATAACAAATGCTGGCGGGGCTGCAGGGCTGCAGGGGTGGCAGATGGGATCCTTCTACATTGTTGATGGGAGTGTAAACTGGTACAACCACTATGGAAATCAGTATGGAGAGTCCTCAAAAAACTAATACTAGAAATTCCATTTGTCACAGCTATTCCCCTTCTAGGTATCTTCTCAGAAGAGTAAAAGGCATTGTATCACAGTGATACATGTATACCTATGGTTATAGCAGCACAAGTCATAATAGCTAAATTTTGAATGCAGCCTGTATATCCGTCTACAGATGAATGGATAGGGAATTGTGGTATTTATACACAATGGAGTACCGCTCTGCCATAACGAAGGACAAAATCAAGTCATTTGTAGGAAAATGAATTCACCTTGAGACCATAATGTTAAGTGAAATAAAACAAGGAGATAAGCTTAACTATCACATGGTTTCTCCTATATGAGAAGCCCAATAAATAAATAAAATGCAAAATAAAAGACAGACAATAGGAAAAGAGAGAGAGAAAAATGTTACTATAATCAAGCATAGACTTTGTATTTAAAAGTGTACCTGCATTTAGTACAATTGTCTTATTTTTTTTTAAATGTTTTTTGGCCTGTTAGTCTGGCTATAAATATAACTAACTTGATAAGGACTTAACAAAATAAATAAATGAATCTGCTGCTGACAAAAAAATTTTTTAAAAAGGATGGAGTGGAGAGGGAGAAAAAAAAAGAACTGAGATGTGATATACAGGTATCAATTCCCCACAATGATTATAATCATTATGTACCGCAAACATACACTAACAAAATAATAACTATTTTTAAAAAAGAATGGTGAGGGCCAGGGATTTAGCTCAGTGGTGCCGTTGCCTTCCTCGAAAGTC
>NW_004624842.1:2022950-2035344 GCF_000247695.1 Heterocephalus glaber | reverse complement strand
AATTATTTCTGATTTCATTTTTCCCAGATCCTCTTTTGTTGCCAGTTCAGAGAGTCCAGGTGGTTAAGTATCAGATTGTTCCATCTCGTTTCCCTTTGGGGTTGTGTAGGTGATCTGGAACTCTGTTTTTGAGGCTTGTTTATGTGTTTTCTCATTCCAACGGGGTGGGGGGTGCTTCTGGCGCCCACGCGGCTCACCTTCTCTTCCCTAGGAGCTTGGGATGGCGGTGGGGGAGCTTTGTTCCGGGTGCTGGGACCGGCTCACCTTCTCTGCCCTAGGAGCCTGGGATGGAGGCGGGGAGCTTCCTTCCACGTTCTGGGACTGGCTGAGCTTCTCTGCCCTAGGAGCCTGGGATGTCTTCTTCCCAAATTAAAATCCCTGCATGACTCTCTGCTGCTCAGCATCTTTAACATGACATTCAACGTCTTTCCCAATAGGATCCTTGCAGAACTCACCAACTTCTGCATGATCTCTTCTTGCAGGCTGTCATCCAGCTGCCCCAAATTTCCTGTGGTTCCCTGAACATACCACACTCTATTGACTCACTTAATGCTTAGGAAACACCTACTATGAGCTAGATATGCTCGGGAATTGATGGTAGACAATTCAGAAAAACCCTTCTCTTTAATTCCTATGGACCTTTGCACATGTTGTTTCCTTTGCTTGGAATGCTTCTTCTCCCCAGTTTACCACTACTTTCTTTCCTTTTACCTCATTATGTGCTAATTACAGAGCTCAGCTGGGGTGGGCCACCTTGGGAATTCTTCTTTGTCCTTGACTTCACCTAAAGGCTGCTTCCTCTGGCTCAAAATATCGGTCTCTGAATTGTCACTGGATTTACACTAAGAGCTCCCAGAGAGCAAGACCATGTCTTATGTGTTTCTCCAGTTTCTATCATGTGAATTTGTTGAATGAATGAATGAATGGATGGATGCATGAATGCCCATCGACTAGAAAATGAGAAAACACTTTTTGGAAGAAAATGACCATGTAGGTCTTGATGGAGGATCCTGAGATCACCCTCAACAGAGAGGATGAGATTCAAGATAGAGCCTTCTGAGGTTCCCATGATCCTCAAGCACTTCATGATTTTGTGCCACTGACCTGTACAGTCCTGGTTGTGCCTTTCTAATCCATGTCTGTGGCCATACCACCCTGAACGCGCCCGATCTCGTCTAATCCATATACAGCCTGTGGGGACAAATTGGATTTCAGATTTGGGCTCAGCCAGATCCTGGCTGTGTGAACTTGGAAGATGATTCCTCCTCTCTGTGACTTTCTCTTCGTCATTTAAATGGTTTAGATGATCTCTGGTTCCTAGGGGTTTTGTGAAGATCCAGAGAGCCAACCTATGTCAAACATGAAGCTCAGGGCTGGGGCCATAGTTGCCAGCCAGTCAGTGGATGCTCATGATTGTTCATGTAGAAGGCAATGTGGGGCCTGGGGAGCTCTCAGCAGGGGTGTCTTGAGGTTGGATTTACTCCTCAGAGCTCAGGGGTATTTTTGGGAGGATGACCTGGACAGGGCTGGTGTTGGTTGGTAATTTACATAGCTGTCACAATCAGATCTTTAGTGCTTTTGGACAATGGCTAGTGTAAAAATTTTTGAGTGGTTCCACTGCCTGCCTAGCAAGCAGAAGGACCAGAGTTCAATCCCCAGTACCAAAAAAAAGTGAAGTATAAAAGCCTAATTTGAGTGAAGTATAAAAGCCTAATTTTCAGAGTAAATTATAAAACATGAAGCAGAAACAAATTAGGCAATACCATCTTATTTAACTGAACCAGTTTTCCTAGTAACAATTCTGGGCAGGTCGGAAACCATTTCTGCTGGTTGTCAATAAATGCTTTTAGAGATGTGAGGTCAGGTGACTGGAAGAATCACAAACTTATGTATGGCTTCCAGGGACTTGAGTTGCCAGATTCAAGCTCTTTTGTTTGAAAACTGGCTTCAAACTATTACAGATTGCGAATGCATGCACACTGTTAGCACACTGTTAGCCAATTATTACTAAAGACAAAAATGAGAGTCTCCCTGCCACCCCACAGGTGCCTAACCCCCATCTCACCAATAATAATTTATTGTTTATTCTTGCCTGAGAATTCCTATCCCTTTACATATACAGATATACACAAAAAATTCCTTTCTCTCCAACACAGTCCATCTTTTATTACCCTACTTGTTTCACTTAACATTTATCTGAGAGTTTTTTTCCTATTAGTTCTTTTAACAGCTGTATAATAATCCAGAGGATGAATGGACTTACCTGCCCAGCTTCTCCTGATGAATATATTCAAGCTATCTCTGTAGGAGGAATTCCTAGAAATGAGGATAGTGGTTAAAGGGTACAGACATTCTTAATGTCAATAAATGCTGTGAAATGACCCCTTTTTGGGAACACTGTTGATGCTCTATCTAGATATTCTTGGATCTTTTACTGGATTCACACCCCACCCCCACTTCTGTGTGCTTAGCTCCAAGGATTCACAACTGTGACCTTCAGAGGTCTGTTCTTCAGTTCCTGGCACTGCCCTGTCCATCCCCAAATCTGAAATGCCTGGATGTGACGCCTACCTATGGGAACTTAGTAACAGACTGGTTCAGGAGTGTAGAAGCCCAGCTCCCTCACCTTGAGGCTGGATAAATACCAAGGTGTAAATTACACTCTGGAGCTCTTCAAGGGATCTGGCTAAGGCTAGGCCCTGAGACATTGGCCTCCTGGCAGTCACACCTCGTACAGTGCCCTTCCTCTGAGGGCAGGCTATGTTGTGACGTTACTTCTAAAATTAAGTGATAGAGAGCCCATGGCTTCTGTCTCAGGGACTCAGTGCTTCTGTTCTAGGGGGAACTGGCTGCCATGTGAGCAGTCCCATGGGGCGTTCTCTTTGTGGCCGAGCACTGGTGTCATCTGCTAGTAGCTAGTGAGGACCTGAGGTCTGTCCACATCTATGAGAATGAGTTTAGAAGGGATCCTCCCTGAGTTAAGCCTGGAGATGACTGCCATCCTGGCCAGCCTCTTGATGGTCTCTCTTGAGAGACCCTGAGCCAGAATCGCTCAGTTAGACCACTGACCACTCCTGGATCAGTCCCTTCCTGGGCTGAAGTGATGAGGTCATAACAGCTGGTGTTAGCTGCTAAGTCTGGGCTGATTTGTTATGCAGCAGTGATGAGCCTTGGCATGCAACTTACTAGGCTTCCTTCCTTCCCTGTTCTGGGGCCCCCACACCTCCTGTCTTCCTTGGGAGCAATGTGAATAAACCACTTGCCCTGGTCTGCTTCTGGGAGTCCAACCCAACACACCCAACATACCTGCAGTGTCTCTCCCTGTGATGCTTCTGGGATTTGGAGGTGTGAGGGGCTGTCCTCCAGTCCCACCCACACCACAAGCATCAAACTTTTAAATTCAAATATTACCCTGAATTGTTCCAGCCGAGACAACTGATTCCAAAAACAGTTGCAAAGTGAGGTCTGAGTTTTGGAACCTCAGTTCTCAACCCACTGGCCCTTGCCCAAGATGCCACCTTTGCTTAGGCTGGCCTGGCCCTTGGTTCACCTGCTTAAGTCTTTGTCCTTCCCTTAAAGCCAGACTAGATTGTAACCTCCTTCCTCCAGAACCATCGCTGGCCTCTCCACCCAGAAGCGGCGCTTCCCTCTCCCCAGCTCTCTCAGTTCTTCATGTCTATTTTTGATGGTCATTCTGATGGATTTACCTAACTTGTCATTATTTCTGTTCAAGTATTACCTCTTTGCCTGGACCAAGAGCTCTTTGCAGGCTGAGGTCCACCTCCCAGGAGAGTGCTTGGTGAAGAGAAGTCTGTGCGAGTGAGTGAACGAATGCCTGATCTGGGTAAGGACCCCGTGAGCCCCATGAGCACCATCGTGACCCCAGCCCTGTCTGCCCACCCTCTCTCTAGCACTCCCAAGTAGCACTATATCACTTGTTCTGAGAGTCAGACCCCTCCTGTTCTATTTGTGCTCCCCGCCCCTCCCCTCTTGCTGCCCTGCTACCCTCCTTCCACTCCAGCTCTGCAGAGCTATTCATGGACTCTAAAAATTATAACAGCTACCATTTTTGGAGCTGCTTCCCAAGCCTTGTGTTAAGCATTTTACATCCTCACAATTCTTTTGTAGGACATACATTGTCAGTCCCGTTTTGCAGGCAAGAAACCCAAGGCACAGAGAGGCTAAATTCACCTAGCTGGCAGGTGGTGAAGACAGATGCTCTTGGTGCTATGCCCCAACTTTCAGCTTGGCCCGGGGTCATCAGCAGGCAGAGCCTGGAAGTGCCTCAGGCAAGGGCATTCTGTGGTCCAGTGCAGCATGCTTAGCTGTGTGTTGGGGGTGGGGGACAGGCTGGAACTGCAGGAGTGGAAAGTTCAGGAGCAGCCCTCAATCAGTGAGGGCCAAAGCCCAGCTTCTGTGCCTCTCCCTGCTGGACCTGTCCCCAGGGCTGAGCTGCAGTGGCCCCAGCAGTGGCCTACTCATGAAGACACCCTCTGCTCGCTTCTTATACTGCCTCATCTCCCATCCCCACCATGCTGGGATCACCTACTGGACAAATCTCTTGCACCCACACCCTTGTTTTAGGGTCTGCTTTGAGGGAGACTCAGGCAATGTGGCAGGCAGATGGGATGTGTGCTACATCTGGCCACCCGGGACCCCTCTTTCTGCAGAGCTGGCTGGCTATTCCTGGCTTCCTGCCCTTGCCCATCCTCCCAAGCCCACCAGGAATACTTCTCCATCCCTGATCATAAGTTTGTCAGGCACCCTTCCCCCATTTAGGGTTGACCTTCCTGCCCTTTGTATCTCAGCAGACGACTCTCCCAGCTCCCTGTGGACCACCCCCCACCCCACCCCCCTGCCACTCTGAGAAAAGCTGTGTCTTCCGTACCTGCGAAATATTCAGGTCCACCCAGAACTGACACAGAGCAGGTGCCAACCCACCCTGGACTCCTCCATGAGCCCATCTTCGGGTCCCTCTCCTTTTCTCACCCCTCTGTCCCCGCCCCCCAGCTCACTGTGCATCCTTTCCAAGGTGAGAGCACTGTTTGCATCTCTTGGCAAGCCGGTTTGGCCACCCCTATGACATCTGTCTGCCTCAGAGTGGCTCAACATCTCCCTGTCAGGTATATAGTCTGCCTGTCTGTCTCTGTAGATTTTGTCACTCTTCATTGTACTCATTTATTTTCTAGCTACCTTCCCAACTGGTGCAAGTCCTTTGAGGTCCCATTCTGTCTTCTTTATTGTTATGTCCACACTGTGCCCCAATGCAGAACCTGTAACATATTGCGCACTGATACATGTTTGTTGAATGGATGAAGGAACAAATTACACATATTCCTGGATCTCTCGGTGAAGGGCACAGGAGCTGGTATAAATTACTTAGCATTTTTTGGAGTACTACAGATACTCTGTTCCAACTGGCTTAAGCAAGAGGGAATGTATTGATCTAATCATTAGGGAGCCCAAGTCGACTTCAGGCATGGTTAGATGTAGAAATGAAATAAAGTCAGCTGCACACTCTGACTCAATCTCTTCTTCTCTCTGCATCTTCTCTTCATGTGAAGTTTGCTTCTCTTGGAGTTTTGAACTCATTCCCCTCTACCACAGGCAAGTGCAGTTAAGAGACTTAATCACTTCTCTCTTGGAACCTCATTTCCCTCCTCTGTAAAATGGAGAGGCAGTTCAATCTGATGACTTCTAAACCTCCTTTGTAGCCATTAAAGGGTTTAAAGGTGATCCAAGATCACCTTTTCATTGTAAAGTTAGAAAAAATGAGAGGGAGAACCAGAGAGGCAGGTGATTTGTTGAAGATTATCTAGCAAGTTAGGGGTGAGGCTGGTGCCATAGTTCCTGTCTCCAACCTTCATGGAAGAGGGGACAACACATTGTGGACACAGTGAAGGGCCTTGATATTGACTCAGAGTCACCCATTCTTGCTCTGACCTCTCCCTGCCCTCTCCAAAAGCTGAGATTCTTGGGTCATTGGCTGATTCTAGGTCAACTCACTGTACCCTCAGATATACTCAGATCTGGGTTTGAAAATTAACTCTACCACTGGGCAGCTGTGACCCTGGAAAATCCTTTCTTGTCTGAGCCTTTGCTTTTTTCCTCTGGGAAATGGGACAGTAACAATAACAGGAGCTTCTAGGACTCCAGGAGGAAGTGAGTGAAGCTCTCAGTATGACCCAGGCAGGAGGTGGCAGAGTAGAAACTCAGCTCATGCCCAGGGCCATCCTGCTTCTAAAGCTCATATCCTAAAAGCCCACTGGTCCCAGATAAACAGGACAGCCAGCTGCTTTATCAGGTGCTGACACCCAGCAGCAGGGAAGAAGGGGTGTCCTCAGGAGACCTCACAGATGAGGCCCAAGCAAGTAGATCTCCCAGAGAAGCCAAGGAGCCTTGGCCAAGGCAATGCTGGGGAGTGTCTTTCTGGATCTCCAGGTTTTTTGCAATTTAGACCAATTTGCAGAGTAATGAGGCCTGAGAGGCTGCTCCTTCAACCCCCACCCCCTCCAGCTTCCCAGACATCCAGGGATTCTCAGAAATCCCAACTTTAAGAACACCTAGCTGGTTAGGTGACCATCACCTAACCCCTTTGCACCCTCCCGTTACATATATGGCAAAACCCAAAGCTCAGAAAGGAGAAGCATGGGCCCCAAATCTCATGGTGGGTCATCTCTGGCATGGTGCACCCTTAGACACTTTCAGTGAAAATGCACAGTTTATACTGTGCTGGGGGCAGGACAGGAAGGACCAAGGCATGATGGCAGAGTGGAGGGGAGTGAGCATAGGCTCTGAGTAACCTCATCTTGCCTGGGTGCCCAGGGACCATGGCTGAGTGACAACAGAGCAGTGGAAAGTGTGTCCTTGGGTGGCTAACAGAGCAGAAAGGCTTCAGAGGCTGCCTTACCATTCCTGAAGACTGGGTGTTACCGGGTCATTCTTTAGGTAGCATCTGGACTATTGGTTACTTCATATTTTTCTTTAAAATAACTTGTTAAAAAAAAGCAGGGTGTGGTGGTACATGCCTGTAACCTCAGCATCCTGAGAGGCTGAGGCAGGAGGATCATAAATTTGAGCCCAGTCTGGACAAATTAGTGACTTAAATCCTGTTTTAAAAAGGAGGGAAGGAGAACTGGGGATGTAGCTCAGTGTGAAGGCCCTGGCTTCAATTTTTTTAGTACCAAAAAAAGCGTTTTAAAGGAATCTGGCATATCACTTGTGTTTTCTAACACTACATACTATAAATTCAAAACTACTCAAATAAAAATCTTGACCCCAAAAGACCCCAAACTTGGGCACACACCCAACAGCATGTTTATCATCCTTTTAATATTTTATATATTTTATTTTTTACAGTGTTGGGATGAAACTCAGGGCCTCACACATGCCAGATGAGTGCTCTACCACCAAGCACATCCCAGCTCATGTTTATTGTCCTTTGTTAAACACTGATCTCATCCTATCCCTGCCCATGTGTCCTGCTGTAACCTTTGGTCCAGGAGGAGCAAAGACTAAGCTGAAGTCACACTGAGGGTTGAATGCACGGTGGTGCATGCAGGAGCCTAGACTTTTCATCCTTCCTGCCACTCTGGGGCTGAGCCAAAGGAGGAACTGGTTTTTCCAGTTTCTGGGCTTTTGCACAGTCTGAGTCCTCACCTGCAAAACCCCATCCCCTCTACTGTCCCAGGACAACTATCCATTCTTCAAGACTCAGTGCACATAGTCACCTTCTCCAGGGACCATCCCTGGCAGGCAGAGTGAGCCTGACTTCCTCATTCGAGATCTCATGGCAGATCCTGATGACCTGTTTGGGAATCTCTCTCTTCCCTGAGACCTGGAGGTCTTCGAAGGCAGAGCCCAGTCTGATTCATCTGTACTGTGGTCCTGCATGCTGGAAATGGATGCACAGGAGCCCTTGAGTGATGCTAGTTCATTAGGGGAGGTTGAGGGCAGTGAGCCCCAGAGCTCGGAATCAGGCCTGTCTGGGTCCCAAGAGAGACAGGGCCACCAGGCTGGCAGCTTGTCCTGGGTGATAAAATACTTCTACCAGAGCTCCTGTCACTCTACCAGCTACATTTCAGTTGCTGAGAAGGAAGTTCAAGGGCTCACCTGGGCCTGTTGCTTAGTAACAAGAGGCTGTAAATGACATTGCTCCAGACACTTTAACTAACCCCTCCATAGCAGGCAGAGGATAATGAAGGCAAAGGCAGACAGCGAGACAGAATGAAAAACCAGCCCCAGGAATGCAGAGGTGCTGGGAAAGGGGAGGCTGCAGTGGGCCTGGGCATATGGGAGGGATCTCGGAGTCATTTGGTCCCCTCTCTGTTCTTGGGGCCCTGTTCAGGAGTCTGGGGCATATGTTTGCCGGCCTTGGAAGGGATTTGATAAGCTGGGTCCCTACCATCAGGTTACTACTTCAGGGTGCTGTGCCTGTAATTCCAGAAGCTGCTACTAGAAGGACAGCAGTAACTCCCAGCGCAGCCAACTCACATTAGACTGAACTGCAGACCTATACAATTTGCATTGGCCTGGAACCTAGACTGCGGTGGCATTTATTAAGTACCACTTTACTTTTGTTAATTCATATGAGCTTCACAATAATTCTATGCTTGGGGGAGGTATTTCCACATTCCAGATGAAGAAGCTGAAAGACATTCATTCTTTTTTGTTTGTTTGTTTGGTACCGGAGATCGAACTCAGGACTTTGCAGTTGCAAGGCAGGCGCTGAAACCACTGAGCTAAATCCCCAGTCCAAGACATTCATTCTTGATTGAGCCTCACCTCTAGGCCCAGTGCTGTTCTTTTTTTGGTACCAGGGATGGAACTCAGGACCTTGCACTTGCCTGGCAGGCACAGTGCACTGAGCTCCATCCCTGGTTCTGGGCCCAGTGCTGTGCTAATGCCCCTGTGTATGCAGCAGGTGTTCACACAAGGTAGGCACACATCCTGGCCCTCATGGAGCCAACATTCTAATCAAGGGGCTAGAAAGTAAACCAGTAAAATATAGACACTTCCTGACTTACGATGATTTCATTCTTCAACTTTATAATGGTGTGAAGGTGGTAGTATTCAGTAGAAACAGTGCTTTGAATTTTGGATCTTGATTTATTCTCCAGGCAATAGATACATAGTACAGTGCTCCCTTATGATGTCTAACTGCAGCCTAATGTAAATGTTCTGGGCACAGTTAAGGGAGGCCAGGTGAAGTGATAATGTTTGGTAGGTTAGGGGTTTTAGGTGCATTTTTGACTTAAGATTATTTTCAACTTTCAGTGAACTTATGGAGACATAACCCCTTCCCAGCACTCTGGAGGCTGAGGCAGGAGGATCACCATGAGTTCAAGGCCAGCTGAGGATACATTGTGAGTTCAAGACCAGGTTAAACCAGGTAGTGAGACCCTGTCTCAAAAAAAAGTATATATGATATATTAGAAGATGACAGGGGCTACGGAGGAAATTAAAACAGGAAAAGGGGTAGGAGACTTGTTGGGAAAAAACAAACTGGGTATTCAGAAATGGCCTTAGAGAAGGACATTTGAGCACAGACCCGGAAGAAGAGGGGTACAAGTGATATGCACACTGCCAAAGTCATGTGCGGTGAGGGCCAGTATGTTTGCCATATTTCAGGTTTGGTAAGGAAGCCAGTGTGGCTGCAGAAGGTTAACAAAAGGGGAAAGTAGAAAGCTCTGAAGTTAGCGAGGTCATGGGCAAATTGCACAGGACTCGTAGGCCATTGTAAGAACTCTGGGTATTTCTCTGGAGGAGATGGAAGCCATGTGAATATGAGTGTCAAACTTAGCAAATAAAAAGATAGGCTACCTAGAGCCAGGGATGGTGGCACATGCCTTTAATCCCAGCACTTTTGCAGGCTGAGACAAGAAGATGCCAAGTTCAAGCTCAGCCCGGGCAACTTAGTAATTTGGTGAGACCCTGTCTCAAAAAAATAAAAACAAAAATTAAGATGGAAGGGTTGGAAATGTAGCTCAGTGCAAAAGTCCTGAGTTCAGTCACCAGTACCAAAAAGAAAAACAAAAATATAGGGGAACTATTTCACTGCCTGCTGCGCAAGCGCAAGGATCTGAGTTCGATCCCCAGTACCAAAAATAAAAAACAAAAAACAAAAAACATAGGGGAACTGAGCAACTCAGTAGGGTTAGCAAGGACATGGAAGCCAGGGTTCTCAAGTCAGAAAGAAATGATAAGTTGGACTGGAATTGGAGGTACTGGTGTGAACTGACGGGTAGAGAATGATATAAGTGTAGATG
The DNA here is from genome assembly GCF_000247695.1 of Heterocephalus glaber. Next base: position 2,025,076 of record NW_004624842.1, on the reverse strand, counting down.
TAGGCATAGGTGTATGTGCCGTACGTGCACGTATAGGCATACATATATCCTAAATCTGTCTGCTAAGAGGACCTGGGAGCAGTGACACTCACTGAGAATTAGCATGACTAGGCCCAGAGCCAGAGAGAGTGGTCTAGGTAGAGCGCACAGCAGGGGCACGGCCTGCTGGATGGGTGGAGGGGCCAGGGTGCATGGGAGGCAGAGCAGGATAGCTTGACTTGTTGCAGGGCAGACAGGAGGCAGGAGAGCAAGATGAAGCTAAGAGATGAGCACTGCCCAGACAGGCAGGCTCTGGAAGACCATGATAAAAGTCTTCTTTCTTCCCCAGAGCACAGGGAGCCACTGTAGGGGATGTCAAAGGGCAGCAGCAGGATTGGGCTGGTAGTCTTAGATCTCTTTGGTCAATGCCTGGAAAATGGAGTACAGGAGTGGAAGCAAGGAGACCAAAGAGGAGGTCTTGGAGTTGTCTATGAGAGGGTTTTGAGGGTTGTGGACAAGACATGGGACGCAAATCTGCTGGGGTGTGGGGACTGTGACTTTGGAGCAATGGCAAGGAGCCAATTTGGGGGCTTGGCAACATGGTAGGGATAGGGTCATCCCTAAGATCCCAGAAAACAGACAAGAGCAGTGGGCTTGGAGGGACAACGGGGTGATTGCTGAGGGACTCACTGTAAACACATCCACATGGGGATGAACAAGCTATAAGACAGACAGGCCAAGCCAGAGACATGACCACAACACAGCAGCAGCTGGACAAGCCTAGTGTTGCCCACCTCAGTGTGTGCAGAGAGATGACCTCGGGCCAGGCTTTATGGGGATGTGGGAAGGAAGCTGGGCTTTAAATATTGCGTAGACCTTGAGGAAAGGAGGAAAGGGCCAGCAAGTAGCTAGCAGAGGCACAGAGGTGGCATGGTGCCTACCTGGGAGTATGCATATGTAAGCATATCTCCGTGCGCGCGCACATGTGTGTGTGTGTGTGTGTGTGTGTGTGTGTGTGTACAAGGAATGCCTGCCTCTCCTCTAGATCTGCAGACTCAAAATCTGAGGCAATGCCAGCCTCCTTCTCACATCTTATCTCCTCTGGTCTCCCCATCCCTGTCTTCTGCAAACCCCATGGGAAGGAAGAAAGGCCCCCCAGAATATTTGCAGAACTCCTGTCATGGTCTTGGAGCAGTCCCTTGCTCAACTCAGATACTGCTGTTCTGCTTTTATCTGCTTTGTACCTTGAGCTGCTACAAAATACCTTGGAAGAAAGGTTTGCACATCACATAAAGCTGGGAATAACCTACAGGTCCACCAATGTGGAGAATGGATAAATGACCCACAGGTTCTTCATACAGGAGACTAGTACCCTGCAAGGAAAATGAATGGAGCAAAGCTTTGGGGACAAAGCTCTCAGACATAATAATGAGTGAAAAAAGTAAGGGTGTAAAGATCCTCTTGATATAGTCTAAAAACATAAAACAATGTGTTTAAAGCACACGCCCCAGAGTAAAAGTATAAAAATGTGCATAAAAATGCTAAAGAGCAGACTCTGGATGGTGACCCCTCTGGGGAGTCAGGGAAAGAGGATAGAGTCCAGGTGGGAAGCTAAGAAGGCCTCAGAGGGCCTCAGAATGTTAGGCTGCCTGCTGGGCACAGGAACATTTGCCACATGATTAAGTATTTTTTATGCTTAAAGTAATTCTGACAACTAGTGGTCTAGAGGGAAAGGTAGAGAGGAAGGTAGAGTGGGGTCTTTTAGGCTTGGGTATATATCACAGCTTCCTGGGGAAGTAGCTATGGGCTTGTGGTCAGGGGACTCCATTTGTCCGAACCTTTTTAGATCTGTAAAATGGGCATGGAGAATTTTCTCTCATGATCGCTTTCCTCCCTCCCTCCCTCCCCTCTTTTTTCTTCCTTCCTTCCTTCCTTCTTTCCTTCTTTTCTTCCTTCTTTCTTGCCTGCTTGCCTTCCTGCCTCACTCCTGCTCTTTCTTCCTTACTTCCTTTCTTACAACAAGTATTTATTGGATGTGTAATCTGTGGAAGGCTCTACTCAAAGTAATAGGCATAAGCTTCCTGATGGTGATTATGAGAGAGAGAGAGAGAGAGAGAGAGAGAGAGAGAGAGAGAGAGAGAGAGAGA
>NW_004624842.1:1963406-2022850 GCF_000247695.1 Heterocephalus glaber | reverse complement strand
AGAGAGAGAGAGAGAGAGCACAAACATAAATTAATACGCAGTTGCAAACAATAATAAGAGCTATTAGGAAAATAAACAAGGCTCAGTGATAGAGAACTATAGGAGACTCAGATGGGAGGGTCAGGAAAGTATGTCAAAGGGAATATGAAGGTGTTAACCTTGGAAAGAATGAAGAATGAAGAGAGCAGGTACAGCATGAGCAAAGGCCATGGAGTAGAGAAGCCGGAGCTTTTCTGATTTAGGGTGAGAGGGAAGCTAGAGCACAGCAGGTGGGGGTGGGGTCAGGGACCAAGCCAGAGACATGGAGGTGGGCCTTGTGGCTGGTACAAGTGTTCCAGAAAGGCTGATGGGCTCCTTCTACCCTGTCATGGGGTCATATTGAAGTGACACAAGAACATTTGAGGTGGAAAGAGGACCAGAGTCCCCAGAAACTCCAAAGAATACTGGTGGTGAACTAGGTTATGGTTCCATTCTTAACTTTCTCCCTTTTGTCACCTTTCAGAGTCCTCTCTGTGACTCTGACTTGACATTGCTTGCTTGGCCATGTGACTTGCTTTGGCCCATGGGATGACAGCAGAGGTGCAGCTAGCAAAGACTTCAAAGGCTTGCATGGTGGGACTGCCTGGATGTGCTGAGCTGGGCCTGCAGATCTCGAGGAGAAGGGGCCATGCCCCCTGCTGAACCACATGCCTGCAAGCTAATTATATGCTGCTTGTTGTTTGCCACTGATATTTCTCTGATATGCAGCACCCAGTTCCTTGGTCCCAGTGGGACCTCCAGATGCTGAACCTTTCCGGTTTTCACCATGCCTAGGATCATAGGAAGAAAAGAAGGTTGGGTGAGGCCCAGGATGGTGGCTTTGGGTCCGTGAAGGCCTCATTCCTGGCACCAGGTGACCCCTCCCTGCATGGAGGCCTTGGTTTCCCCATCCCCTTAGCAAGACATCTGGGTCTGATTGCCAAGGACCTCAGGCAGACCACAAGCTCAGTTTATCCAATGTAGCCATGTTCCTCCCTGACTTAAAACCCTCAGTGGCTCTTCATGCTCTTTAGAGGGAAGCCAAAACTCTCCAGATTGCCATTCAAGGCAGTGCAAGGCTGTCCTCTGTCCACATCTGTAGCTCAGCCTCTGTCACGCACACTTTACTTCAGCCATGGCTTATTGTTTCCAGCCTCCTTATCACCTAATGCCTGTTCATGCCTCTTGGTCTCCACACTTACTACTTCATCTGTCTGCAAAGCCTGCCACCGAATCCCTCTGATTTATGAATTCCTATGTTTGGGTGTGTTTTGCTTTTATAAAACATTCATTGAGCTCTTACTGTGTGCCAAGCTGAGCCCTCTGTGTGTGTTCTAATTTAGTCTTACAAGCCACCCTTTAAGGCAGGTATTATTATTGTCTCCATTTAAAATATGAATTAACAGAGGCTCAGAGAAGTAAATTAACTGGTCCAAGTCTACACAGCCAGGAAGTGGTGACCCAGTACTCTCAGCCAAAAGAGAAATAGACAATAGATTTGAACATAGGTCTTTCTTTTTGCAGAGCCTATGTAACTTTGTTACCTCTGCTTGCAGGATTCCTAGGCAAGTGTGTGCACAATGTTCAGTCAACCCACCGATATCTTGTTGAGTGCCAGGCTCTGCACCAGGCTCTTCCTGAACAATCACTTCCTTGGGCCTCATAGCAGCCCTAGGAAGTCATCTTACTGATCCTATTTTGCAGGTGAGGGTAACTGAGGCCCAGAGAAATTAAAGAACTTGCAGACAGAAGGTGGTGACATTGGGACACACAGCAGCTTGTCAGATGCCCAGATCTACCCTGGGCTCTTGGCCACACTGACCCTCAAATGGCCAAAGCTTCACAATGTAGCCCAGGTACCAGCTCTAGGATGCTGAGTGGCAGAATCCCAAGGGATACATGGCTCTGACCTCTCCACCAGTCCCTGCCCTTTTGGCTTCAGAGCCAACAACCAAGAGAACAATATGGTTTTGACAAAAGTCAAGTGCTTGACAACACTGTCACAGCCATCCAGTTTTCAGCCTAACACACCGACCCCAACCCTCACCCCATTCCTGGGACCTCAGGCTCTGAATCCAAACAAACACAAAGCCAAATGACTTTCACTCTGTCCCTTCCAACTCAGTGATTTTGGAGGAGAATAAATACTGAAGCCAGTGGCATGAATAGAAATTAATATAGAACCGTGCTAACTGTACAGGGATGTTTTTTAAGAAGAAAAAATTCTCATTTTAAAATCTCAACACAAATAGACTCTTATAAGGTCAAATGAAAGATAAATGCCTCAGGAAAGCAAAGAAGTCTTGGGCTGAAACCTTTCATAGTCTCTCTATCTCCCCTGCCTTTCTCTCATTCTGTCCCCCACCAATATTTCTCTCTACCCCCAGTCTTTGCCTCTCTTCTTATCTTTCTTGCCCTTCCTGCCTGTGTGTCTGTATCCATCAGTCCCCATTTTCAGTTTAGTGTCAGAATTTCACCCTCAGGATATTATTGTGACCTTGGCCAAGTTGTTTCCCCGCTTTGTGCTTGTTTCCCAATCTTCACACTAGGGAGCGTAATTACTCTTTGCAGAGGGACACTAAGCCTAGCAAGATGGTCCTTCTCAAAGGAAAACCATGCTTCCATCCAGTGATGGGCAATCTGGCCCACCCTCTGGGTTCAGGGCTGGGGGCAGGGCAAAGATTAGGAAGAAACACCATCTGGTCACTGAGCAATGCCAGTGAACATGTTGCATGGTCTTATGACCTTGGCCTCTTTACTGTCAGGCTGATTCTGCCTAGAGTTGTCCTAAGATGATACTGATTTGCAGCAAAGGAGAAGCTGAGGAGCATGTAAGACCTGCTAGGTGGGGGATACTTCAAAGGTGAGACAAAATCCATATTGAATGGGAAAGCAACCATGGAACAAATTTAACTTAAAGCCAGAGAGACTGTGACTAGTAAAAAGACAACTAAGGGGGAAACCAAACCCTAGGAAGAGCATATTGGAATGGAAGGCACTATGTGTGATCCTAGAGAAGCAATCACATCTTTCTTGGTCATCACTGTTTCCCCAGGGCACAGTCTGGCTCCATAAACATTCATTAAAAGACTGACTTAATGAGTGAATGCATCTTTTCCTGGAGCCCCCTAAGACTAGGTCCCATTTTCCCCAGAGCGCAGAGCCTTACCACAGCACATACTCAGCAACCACTGGCTGAATGCTGAATACATGTTTTCCAGCTGCAGATATTTACAGTTTCCACTGTCTGGGCCTCTGAATATGAGAGAGGAAAAGAGTATCTCCAAGGTGGAACAGGAATGAGGCACTGGAACAGCACTTTGCTAGGTATCCCAGTCCCCTCTGTCCAGCCAGATGGAGGCATCTGTTGCTTAGAGACAGAGGCTTGAACTGAAAACCACAGTGGCCCAACTAGCATCTCCTTCCAAGAGGCACTAAGCCAGGGGACCAAGAGGAGAGGACTGGGACAATGGAAAGATTGGAATAAATAACTTTTAAGCCCAGTAAAACACCTGACTAGGAGTCAAGAGTCCTGATTTCTAAACTCAAATCACAAGAACATTAAGAAATCACCCCAGAGCCTTCTAGACAACAGCAGCTGCTCTAATCATATCTCAGAGACTGAGTCCCTGGAGCTCAGCTTGGAGGTGGATGGAGACCAGTGTGCAGGATGCGTATTAGGGTGTACTCCCAGGGCCAACACTTGTGCATAAGAAGGAGAAGTAGAGCCATGCTATAGCCTCAACAGAGGCCCCAGCCAAACCCTGTGAATGCTTTTGAAGCTGGGATAACATTTCAGAGTTGCCCAGGATTGGGGTGGGGGTGGGGGCTTTGCACCATCATATCAATAAGCTGTTGGATGCAGGCTGCCCCAGGAGGAGTGTTACCTGGCTCTCTTCAGCTGAAGCAGCTTCCCTAGGGCACTGACAGATAATGGCTTCCTGCCAATGACATTCCCAAAGCTAGTGGCATAAATCATTTCAGTTCTGAAGGGGGATCTTCATGTGCATCACAACATCCACTACAGCATGTCTCTCCCATTAACACTAATCCCTCTTGCAATCCTACAAACTAGATATTATTATGCACTTTTGTAGATGAGAAAACAGAATTTTGGAAAGTGTGTCAACTTGCCCCAAGCCACATACCTAGTAACTACTAGTTGTGGATCTGATTCAAACCCAGTTCTTTCTTGCTCTTAAGTCCTTTTTTCAACTCTACCTCACTGCCTTCAATTCCTTCATTCATCCCCTACCCCAATTCCACTCGTTCACTCGGAAGACTTTGGCAAATAGTCTCCTCTCCATGAGGCTCGGCATCTCCATCTGTAAAAAGAGGAGGCTAAACACTCTCTGAAATTCTTAACAGGGAGTCCACAAATCCTGTGAAATAATAGGCTAATTTTGATATGTATTAACAAAATTGTGGATTTTTAATATTTTTCTGAGATTTTTAAAAATATTCTAAAAGGTTTATGAATCCCAAATGAGATTGAGACGTTACAGTTTATGTGGTCTAAGATCCTCTTCAGTATACACTTGCTGTGGTTCTGGGCCTTGAGTGATGAAAAAACATAGAGCCTAGGCCAGCACCAAAGCCTTTCAGAACCACGGACAGAGCCACGGCCCGCAGTCATTTATATTAACTTCAACAATGAATGGAAGATGCAGACCCCTCACTGCCCAGAATCAGTGAAACAGGAAGTCAGAATCTGCAATAGACATGGAGGGCTTTCCCTCCTTCCTCTTTTTTTTTTTTTTTTTTTTTTGGTATGAAAGAGTCCCAAATGTTGCAACTGTCCTCACAGTGACATTTCCCCTATCCTGGGAGCCTCTCATCCCTCTCCCCGCAAGAGTGACGAAGAGGATATTGAGCCGGGCAGTGGAGTACCCTGGTGACAGATTAGCGCTGCCAACCACCAACACAAAACCATTTGGTGTGGGGAAATGATAGATGCTAACACTCATTTTAAACACAGGCAACTGAATTCCTGCAGACAGGCGCCATGGCTGGAATTTAGGGCACAGCTGCTAGGTTCAGATAAGGTGCAGAATCAGCCCAGCATACTGCGATGTTACTTAATAATGAAAATGTGGTGATTGATGCTGCTGTCTCGAGGATATAACCTCCCCATTTGGAGGTTTTCTGCTCCCAAATCACCCATTCCACATTCCACCATTTTTTCTTTCTGTTTTTGGAAAGGCAACGTGTGTGTGTGTGTGTGTGTGTGTGGACAAAGTGTGTGTGGAGGGGCTGGCAGCATGAAGCTCATGATCCTAAAGAATTTGAAAAAAAGTCCAAAGAGCTTAGTTTGAAAGAATTCAATTCTGGCAAGCTCACCTGGGACAGCAGGTTCAACATGAAAAACCGGGTTACAGTTACCCTTAATATTTTTATGGTCAAGGGCTCCTTTACCATCCCCAATCCCATTTCCATGATGTCACAAGTAGCCAATCAGGGTTTTGATATAAAACTTCACCCCCCATACCCCTCTCAGCTCCAAGAGAGATTGGAGGGGGCCATTTATCCACTGACCCCTGAACTGTGCCCCCTGGAGAAAACCTCAAATTCAACATGTTCGAAATGGACATGCAGAGAATACCCAAATCTGCCCCTTTCTCTCACTTTGGCAAGTGACACTACTCAAGGCCGACACCTAGGAATTAACCTAGACACCCTCTTCTCACTTATCTTCCAAACCTGCTATTTTGATCTCCCAAGATGCTCTCTCTTTAATTTACCTACTTTTCTTTATTTTCACAGCCTTAAATTATATCTTCATCTTCTTTCCCCTGAATATCACGCTAGTGCCAGTCTTTCTCTTCACTCATCTTTCATCCTGGCCACCAATGTAATTTTCTTAAACAGAAACATATATCTCTCTTATACTCAAAACCCAACAATAGCTTTCCCTCCCTATAGGACAAAGTCCAGTTCCTGAAACCCTAGCAACCAAAACAGTTGTCCTCATAGTCTAGTTCCAGGGTTCCCCTCAGTGATACTCACACTTTGCTGCAGTCTCATGTAGTATGTGCTCCTTTCTGCCTCTTTGCCTACGTGCATGTGCTGCTCCCTTAGTCTCAAACACCCTCCTTGCCTCTTTGCATATCTCAAAAGCAAGGCTCAAGACTTCAAGACTCAAATGGTTTCTCCTTTGAAAAGACTTCTTTACTATCCCCCCAATTCCTGACAATGCCAATTTCTCTTTCTTGTATGCTATTAGAATGATAGTCACTCTATATTACAATAATAGGTTGTCATCAATGCCTTACTTGCTAGAATTAGGTTCAAATTCTTGTTCATGTTATTAGATGTATAACCTTGAGCAAGTCTTGTATGGCCTTTGGTCCTCAGTTTCTTCTCCTATCATATGAAGTCAATAGATACAAAGCCTCCCCACGGTAAATGTAATCATTACACACTGCAAGCATGTACTAATAAACAAATAGATACAAACCATCCATCATAGATTCTGGAACACAGTAGGAACTTAATTCTCCAGTGGAGAAAATCATTAACCTAGAGTCCATGGAAGACTTGGAAAGTGCTTGTCTCAGGTCAAGGTCCTAGAAGCTGAGTCCAAGAGAAATTTTGTGCACAGGATCCATTGAAAAAATGCTCTTAAAAACAAGCAAAATAGAGAGGAAAGCAGGAGAGGGAAAGGGTTAGGGACAAGTATCATTGTCTCCAGTAAAGTCTGTCCTTGGCCTGACACATGGGGGGCTCTGGAATATAAACTGCCCCCACAGAATTGTCCCTGCCTTGAAACAAGGGACTTGCCTTTTATCCCACCCCATTTTCAGCCATTACTGTCTCCCTTCCCTGCAGTGGAGGAAGGAGGGTATAACCTCTCAGAAGAGGTGGCCCTGGTCAGAGGAAGGCTCTTCTGCAGAGAAGGGAGTGGCTGCTGAGGGGACATTCAGCCCTACAGCACTGGGGGTGGGGCGGGCACACCTGCCAAGGAAATGGTCTGGACATAGTGCTGGCAGGATCTGCTACGGTCAAGAGGGAGGCCCTGCTGTGAAGGGGGCTGGGAGATGGTTCTCTGTGGAAAGAAAGCAGAGTCCAGACTTTATAGCTACCTCAAATTTCATTCATTCAATAATTCATGCACTCACTCAAAAGATATTTGCTGAGGCCAGGTGGTGCACACCTGTGATCCCAGCACTCAGGAAGCTGAGGCAGGAGGATCACCACAAATTGGAGGCCAGCCTGGACTACCAAGTGAGTTCAAAGAAAATAAATAAATAAATAAATAAATTTGCTGAGCATCTAGTGTGTTCCAGGGACTTTATAGGCCTTAGAGATAGATATACTGGAGACCAAAACGAAACAATAAAACAAAGCAAAAACCCCAACCAACCAATAAGCAAAATACAAACAAATGTACCAATAAACTTAATGGAAAAAAAAAAAGAAGTCCCACTTGACCCAGCTATTCCCCTGCTGGGTATCTTCCAAAAAGAATTAAAAGAATCATGCCACAGCAATATATGTGCATCCATGTTCATAGCAGCACAATTTGTAATAGCTAAAGCTTGGAAACAGCCCAATTGCCCTTAAACTGGAGACTGGATAAAGAAAATGTGTGTGTGTGTGTGTGTGTGTGTGTGTGTGTGTGTTTTAAAAATAAAATGGAGTACTACTCAGCCATAAAGAATGAGAAATTAGAGACATTTATAGCTAAATGGATGCATATTGAGGCGATACTCTTAAGTGAAATGAATAGGACACACATGTAAATACCAAATAGTTTCTCTAGTGTGAGAAACTGAAAGTGTAAATAAGGACTAAAAGGTACAATAGATAATGTGAAATAGGAAGAAAAGAGGCAAAGGGGAAGGGGAAGTGGGAGGGATTGGGGAAAGGAAAGAAGGAAATGGATTTAATATGAGAAAATGGAAAAATGGAAACAAAGTTTGTAAATAGGGAAGGATGGAGGAGTTGAAGGGAGGACAGGGGAATGGGGAAAAAATAAGAACCAAGATATATTATGTAAATGTACAAATTTCTAATGAATGATGAGTGTCATTATATTATATACCTAAAATGTACCAATAAAATTAATTTTAAAAAAGAAAAAAATACAAACAGTTTCCCTTAGGCACCTCACAGTCTAGTGAGTACTACAGATATTCAATGAGTTATCTTCAAAGAAGACAAAGAAAAAAAGAACTCTGTGAAGTTATGTACTTAGAGGGACCCACATCAGCCTGAGGGGTAAGGAGGATTTCCTGGAGGAGATTCTCAAGTGAAGATCTGGGTGTTTACCAGTGGAAGAAGAGGTTGTAGTTACTAAGAAAGGGAGGATTGTGGATGTCTTCCTACTTCTTTCTTGAAGGCTTGCTAAAATGTCAGGGGGTCCCACTGCCTTAGATCTGTTGTCAGCTGTTTGCACTAGAGTATGAATGAGGTTTTAAGCATTTTCTGAGAATAAAATTTGTTGAAATAGAATGAAGAAACAGCCTCGGGGCACTGAATACTTTGCAGAAAAACCATAAAATGACAGAAAAGAGGGGTTGGGCAGAAAAGGAAGGCAAGGGCTTGGAGACAAACTTGCCGCATTGGCATTTCGTGATTGTGGCTCCTCTTTCTCCTAGGCCTCCCTCCCTCTCTTACAGTCTTCCCTCAGGTCCTAGAGGGAAGAGGGAGGCTTATATGTGGCTGATATTGTGTTCAGAGTTGCCTTTCTTGAAGCTGAAGGTGGCAGCTTCAGTACAACTGGATTTCAAATCCTCCTGTGTGCCCAACCTGCCTTCCAGGGGCTCTTGGTCACTGCCTCAGTTCCACCATCAGCACCTCAGAGTGGAGGCTGGGAGTGTCGGGCTGCATCCTCGTGCTGGCTTTCTTCTGCCTTGGAGTGCTTCTTCCTTTCTCCCGTTGGGCTTGGAGTCAACTCCTCCATGTTCCCTGCAGCCCGAGCTCTCTGTGTGTTCTTCCTCATCACATTAACTGGCCAAGGCTGCACACTCCAGACGGTGGCCTAGGCTTCCTGGAGACCCCTAGGGGCCTCGGCTGCCTGAGCACCTGCAACCCAGGCTGGGCCCCTTTTCTGTTCTCTGGCTGGCAGAGGCTGAGGCCCACGAGTCTGGAGGGAGAGGGCACTGGAAGAGGCCCTCAGCCCCTTGTGGCCTCTCACTGCTGCCAAAGTGACCCCTGCTCCCCAGATTGCTGCCTGCGGCCGTCAGACACGTATCAAGGTCAGGGCTGTGCCTCTGGCCCAGACTCAGCAATAATGGCCTCTAATGGACTGTAAACAGGTGAGGTTTGCTGCAGAGATGCTGCTGCTGCCTCCGCTGCTGGAACAATAAAAGCTCCTTTCTCCTTAACCCTCTCCTGGATTTCCATTGCCACATCTCTACTATCCCCTCAGAGACTGTTACAAATGCTTTCTTCCCTGGCATCTCACCCATCCTTAGCAACAGGTCAAGAGGAAGGTTTGTATGTTTGCTTTCCAGATGGGGAAACTGAGGCCAAGGGAGGAAGGCAGACTTGCCTAGGATATTCAGGATTATCACCTAATTGTTGTGTGATCTCATAACCTAGGCTGGTAGCCACTATCCTGTCCACAACCCACGCATGATATGTGTTAAATTTTTTTAGAAGCAGCAAGAGAGATAAAAAGTGACCTTTGTATCCAGAGGCCTAGAGGGAAAGGTGAAGACCTTTGCATCACACTGAATTGAGTTCAAAGTCTTATTTGCTTTTTATTTGCTGTGTGACCTTGGACGCATTAATTAACCTCTCTGAGCCACAGTTTCCTCATTTCTGAAGTAAAAATAAGATTTCTAAGGTAAGATGACTATGTGGGTTGAAAGAAATTACACGGATGAAATACCTGACACACAGGTTTCAAATAAAGTTCTGTCCTCTCTCCTACCTCAATCTTGAGTAAAGCCGAGAGGTAGAGGAAGTGGCCTGAGTACTGAGACTGTCTCCAAATCCTCCGGTGGAAACCCTTGAGACATTGTCTTCAAGGTCATCCTGTGCCAGGTGGGCAGAGAGCAGCCCCTCTCTCCCTCTGCCCGAGGCTGCAGAGTGAGTGAGGACCATAAATAAGGCCAACAAGGGGTGGTAATTCTGGCTGGCGCCAGGCGGCCACTTCCCGTCACACTGCTACTTTCAGTGCCACCACTGTCACGGCCAAGGCAGGGGAGTTTGGATGGCTCCTCCGATGGCTGTTTTTCTTCAGCCTGTTAGAGGCCAGGCAGGATGGTAGGGGGGTGTGGGCAAGGATGGTGGGGTGCTGGCCTCCCCCTGGTCTCCCCACCCTCTACCCACCTCCCTGTAGTCCCTTGGAGAGCTTCTCCTCCTAGGCTGATGTCCCCCAGTGGACTGAGAAGGAGTCTTAGAGCTCTGCTGTAGTCCCGATCCATCCAAGGCCCACGTTCATGCCCTCAGCCACCCCCTCTCCAGTCCCTCCAATCCCCCAACACACCCGACATACTTGGACATACTCGATGCTTTGTTTACGGACTTTTTATTGTCTGTCTGTCCCCAGCAGAGTCTCCCCTCACTGGATTCCTTGAGGGGAAAGATTTGTGTGCATTTCCCTTACTGCTGTTCAAAGGGCTAGCACTCCAGGTGGGAGATGCCACAGCCTGGAGTCAGATTTCTGGCGGATGGTAGCCCACCCTCACCCCCAGGAGGATACTGGGGAAGGGAAGTGGCAGACCACTTGGGGCCTATGTCATCTGCTCTTCCTGAAAGATTCTGGTCCTTTCCACCCCCAGAGATGGGCCCCAGCCTGGAGGATGCCCTAGCTCTGCTTCTGGCCAGCACTATAGACTTGGGGGAGTCCCTTCGCCCTCCTGGGTCGCTGTCTGGAAGATAGGGGTGGTGAAAAGAAGGTAACCCACGAGCTCTTACCCCGTGCTGGGTAGCCAGTCACGGGGGAGCGACCTCTTCTCCTCAGTGGTTGTCACAGTTTTCATGGGAAGCCTGGAGAGCAGTGGGGCTCAGCCAGCAGCTTCCCTTTTTTGTCCCCAGATCTTTTCCTTACCTCTCTGTTTTCAACTCTCTGAATCTCTGCAAGTGAGAGCACTATCATGTGAAGGGGACTTTGCAATTTGTGCAGCAACCCCACTGTCTTGCTGGATCGCCTATATCAGAGTTATGAGCTCATTGAGTGGATGAAGGAACTGAGGTCCAAAGAAGGTAGGCAACTCTCTGAGGTCACACAGGATTAAAACCCAAGACTATCTGCGGACAGGTCCAATGTGTTCTCCTTCAGCCTTGCCACCTCCCTGAGCATGTTTCTCCCATGACTCAGTTCTCCAAGCATGGCTATGAGCAGCAGAAGGTGCCAACAGAATCTATGTGTGATTTGCTGGTGCCTACTGTGTGCCACTTTCCTCAAGTTGCTTCTCTCATTTAGACTCTGTGAGCTGGTGTTCATTTCCTCCATGTCACAGAGGTAGAAGCCAGGCTCACAGACATGTCAGCACCAGAGGCAGAGCTGAGACTCCAGCCCACAGCTGCCCGAATCCACTGGCTGAGCTGTCCCACTGTGGGAGGGGGGCAGTCATGCTAACTGGGATGCCACAGTGAGGGGTGGCAGGGAAGTATGGGGCAGGCACAGGCTGTGCACACAGGCCTTGTGTGGGGCAAGGCTCTGACTGTCATGGGTTGAGCAGCTTTCCTACACCATTCCTTTTCACTGTGATGTTTCTGCCTTGGAGCCAGTTGACTATGAACTGAATGTTCTAAAACTGTGAGCCAAAATAAACCATTTCCTCCTTTAAGTTGTGGAAGTATTTTGTCCTAGCAATAGAAAGGTGACTAATATCCCAAGTGTCCTTGGATCATGGTCCAGGGGCTTCTCCCTTCTATCACTGGAGCCCATTTCCCATCTAGCTCCTCATCAGCTGTGCTTTGCCCTCTCCAGTAGGCATCTGCTGTGACACTTTGAGGCCCTGCCCAGGGACCTGGAGTGCATCTAGGAGGCAAAGTTCCATCAGGAGCAAGGCTCTTTGTAGCAGCCACAGATGTAGCTGGTTTCTCTCAGTCCTGACTCAAACCTGCCAGTGCTGCTGATGTGGCCCCACTGATTCCTCCCAGAACCAGGGGTTACAGAGGTAGGTGCAAATTCCCAAGCCTCGATCTGGACTTTTAGCCTCCAGAACTGTGAGAAATAAATGTTAGTGTTTATAGTCACACAGTCAGTGGTATTTTGTTATAGCATCCCTAGGATTCTAAGTCAGTATCTTGGCTGTCACAGTGTATTATAGTTTTGAAAGATACCATTAAGGGAAATTGGGTAAAGAGCACATGGGATTCCCAAATGCCAGCTCTGTGTCTTTCTCACTTTCTGACTTTGGGCATATTCCTTCATCTCTTTGACTCTATTTTCTTATTTGTAAGATGGTGATAAAATAGAAGCCATTCAGAACCAAATGTTAATAAGAGTATGTCATATCCAAACTGGTGGTATGCAGGCAAAATAGCAATCAGAGGGAAATTCATAGTCCTTAATGCATTTGTTAGAAAGCAAGTTGATTAAAAATAAATCAATTACAATTTCAATTCATGATACTTGAAATAAAACAAAATAAAACCAAAGAGAATAGCAGGAAAGGATTTAAAAGATAAAAGAAGAAAATGATGAATCAAAATAATGAGATGGAAGAAAATTGTGGCAAGAATTAAACAAGTTCATTCATTCACTGATTCACCCAAGAAATATGTATTGCCCATCTGTATTCCTGCCTGTGCAGAGAACTAGGGTATGAAAGTGAGCCACACACCCCGCCTTGCCCTAGTAGAGTTTTCAGTCAGTCAAAGAAGTGGAAAGACAGACAACTGCAGTACATTCGCTACTCTACGGAATGAGGGAAGAAGCAGAGGACACTGTGGCATCCAGAGAAGGGGCATAAACCTGTCCAGGGGAACAGGGACTGTCCAGCAGAAGATGATGCCTAAGGCAAAAGTGGAGGATGAATGGGGCTGTTGTAACAACTGCTCCTGGCCCTCAAAATAGGGTGCATGAGTGTCTCACACAGGACAAGTTGTGTCCAAGGAGAAGAAATACAAGCATTCTTGACTTCCAACTCTCTGAGGTCAGGACTATTAATTAGTAGCTCTATTTTCCAGCCAAGGGCAGCATGGAAGTGAGAGAGTTGGGATTAGACCAGGAGTATTAGCCTGGAGTTCCCATAACACTAAGGCCGAGGCAGCACATGCATTTTTTATGGGAGGTGTTACCTGGGCCAGCAAGAATGGGTGGGAGAGGCAGGAGAAGTGGAGAAGGAGCTAAAGCAATAGGAAGTGAGCTGCTGCTGAGCTGGCTGTGTTGAATCACAGGATGGCATGCACACAAGCATGTGGAATCTCCTATCTCTGCAGTAGTCCACATCTCAGCCCCGCCTACCCCATGACTGTCAGTGTTCCCAGTTTGCTCCAAGGGGTGCTGTCACTTGGCCCTGTGAGAAACCACCAAGGAGCCAGGTCTTGAGTACATTGTTTACTGGATGCAAAAGTGGTTCAAAAAGCCAGATCTCCCCTCTATGGGCTGGACCCAGCAAGCTCAATAGAGGTCATGCTGAAGGCTGGGCCTTACCTGTGGGAGACTGAGGCAGCTGACCAAGAAGCTGAGGCAAAGGCAGGGGGAATTCTCTGCTGAACAAGAGGAGACAGGTGGGATAGAGATAGTCAGGAAGAAGCACAAGTCGGCTCTGGTGCCTGTCGTTTTAGCATAGGTGGCCTGAGCCCAAGCTGCTGGGTGGGTGGCACCAAAGCCAAGGCCTTACTGACTTCTGGAGATGCTGGGCTTTGCCTCTGGGGCCATGGTGGATTGAAGGAGGAGGCTTCACACCTGGCGGGATGATTGGACCTGAGAGGAACTCAGGGAAACTAGATTCCCCTGGCAGGAGGTGGCCCAGGGACCTCCAATCCGCAGGGAGTAGGGGTTACTTTGCCATCCACCCCCTCCCCCAGGCACAGGCCCAGCAGCCAGTGCTGCCCGTAACGACTATGCCGCGCATCCTTCAGCGTGACATTGGAACATCACTGGGGGAGCAGAGGGTGACGGAGCACCATCCTGGGTGGTAATGGCTCCAGCGCCGGAAGGAAAATGACATAAATAATATCCCATTAGAGGCGCCGAGCTGCTCTGCTGAGTGCCTTGTTTTGCTGGCAACATTATGGGCTTCATAAACAGAACCATTTATTTTCCAGTCCTTGCTCTGGCTGAGGTGGGGTGGGGGTGCCGGGAAAGGTGACCGGGGGCTGCAGAGGCAGTGAGAGTCCTGGCTGCTCCCCAGTCCTCAGGTCCCAGACTTGCCCCACCTCCATGCTTTGGCTGCCTCCACCCCTCCACGTGGGCTACTCCCCCAGCTAAGCCTTTAAAAGCACCCTACTTCTCCTCCCATTTCTGAGTGGTCTTAGCCTCTGAGCTCTGGTGAAGCATCCTGGCATATGGGAGGGTGCCCTAGTGACAGATCTGGATCAAATCCTGCCCTGGCAAGAACAAGCTGGACCCTTGGGTGTTTCCTAGCCTCTCTGAGCCTCAGTTTCCTCTTCTGAAAGGTGGGGATAATAGTGTCTCTAGGTGTGTGATGGGGAATGTCTTAATGCTCATCTGGGATACAGTAGATTTCCATAAACTGTTGTCCTTCTTGTCCCCTCTGCTTTGTACATAGGGATAACTGATTTTCCTTCTCTCCTGAAGTTTAAGCTTGGGCTTTGTGCGTGGCAGGCGCTCAAGGCAGTTTTGAGGATGTAACTAGAACTTTGGGTCAGGAATGTGGGGCTTGGGTCTTGTGCCAGCTTGAATATTGATAGGCTGTGTGACCTTGGGTAATCCTTTTTCCTCTCTGGTCCATCAAGGTTAAATAAAGGGCTAAACAAAAGGCCATGTGTGGTCCCTCAGTTCCACTTGCAGGATCCCAGACCAGCCAGCCCTCTGCCTTATAGAAGTGTTCTGGCTTTGGGGTCCAAGAGATCAGGCTAAGATCCTGCTCTGCTGTGTGGCCTTAGGCAAGGATGGAACATTTCTTGGCTTCACTTCCTTTGTCTGCAAAATAGGCTAATACAGCCCACTTTACTGGACAGGCATAATACTTTAGTGACATTATTAAGTCATTGGTATGTACCAAGCACCTGTCACATGCCCGTCCTTCTTCTCTGCTGGGAACAGCAGCAACAGCACAGAGCTCCCTCTCCCCCACAGAGCTCATTCTTTAGTGGGACAGAGAGACAAACATCAGCCCTCTCAGATAACCATGTAATTGCCACCGGTGGTAGAGCTGCAGGGACTCAACCTAGGGACGCTAGGGAGGGAGGCTTCCCAGAGGAGGTGGCACCTGGTGGAGACCTTGTCCTGGTGACCTGTTGCTGGTAAGCCACCGCAATGGCTTTGTGGTTGTTCCTGGTTTCTGTGGATCAGGGTACGGAAGGGCTCTGCTGGGCAGTGCTGATGTGTTCTCTCAAGGTTCTGTTTAGGTGGTGGCTGGGCTGGAGGAGATGCATCTCTTTCTTGCTCTGAAGTGACCTCAGACTTCTCTGCCAGACCCTTCTGCAGGTCCGGCTGGGGCTTCCTCCTGCATGGCACCCTCAGGACGGTGATCCCAGGGGGCAGAGGGCTCAGAGCTGGTGTCCTTGACCTCCCCTCAGAAGTGTTCCAGTGTTACTTCCTAGCCTGCCCCATCAAGTGGGGGAGACACAGGTCCACCCTCCCTGGAAGGAGCGTCAAAGTCGTATGTTACAAAGAACACATAAGGTGAGAGATATTATCATTGTATTGTCTTTGAAATATATAATCTGCCATAGATCTGGGTAGGAATCAAACAGGGGAGGAAGAGAGGGAGGAGGGTTCCAGGCAGAAAGAAGGCTGGTGCGAGGCCCTAGGGTGGAGGAGAATATTTGGCTCAGTACTGAGGAAGCACTCTGGGACACAGTGGTGAGGAAGATTAAAAACTCCCGATGTATGGAGCTCACAGTCTAGTGGGAGAGACAGACAATGAGTAAATACACAAACAGCGCAATTTCAGGTTGTGATAAGTATAGATCCTCTTATCACACCGGGACGGTGACATGCTGGGTGCTATGACAGAGAGGGGAGCTGGCATATTCTTTCAGAGGGCGGAGCCTTTTCCAGGAAGGTGACCACTGAGCCTAGATCAGTGAAAGAAGAATGGTCAGTCCTGGGCGTTCCCATGGTGAGCAGCCATGGGCAAAGCCCAGTGCTGGGAAGCGCTTGGCAGTATGGCTGGAACTCAGTGAGCAGATGGCTGAGCAGGTGTGACACAATGAGGGGCCAGGGCAGGGGTCAGGTTTTGCACAGCTCTAGCAAGGAGTATGGATTGTTTCTGAGTGCACCAGGAGTGTTGAAGCAGAGAAATGATAGGATTTAATTTTGTAATAAAGACCTCGCTGCCTTCCATGCACTGAATTCTGGGCATGAGCCTTGGCTTTTGTTCCTGGTGGTACCCTGGATGTGCTGTGTGACCATGAGCTAGTTACTTGACCTCTCTGAGGTATAAAATGTTAAGAATGGAGTATAGAGGGCCAGGGATTTAGCTCAGTGGTTCCGCTGCTTGCCTTGAAAGCGCAAGGTCCCAAGTTCAATCCCTGGTACCAAAAAGAAAAAAAGAATGGAGTATAGAGGAGCAGGACAGGAAACAAGGAACCTGGGAAGGAGGCTGTAGTGTCATCTAGGCAAGAGATGATGGCCTAAACCAGGCTTACAGTGGCGATGATGGTGGGAAATTCAGAGGATCATGACACACCGAGAGGTGGGACTGACAGAACCCAGTGATTGGCTGTGGAGCATGAGAAGGAGGAAAAAGTGACCCCTGATTTCTGGCAATGTGTAATCTCATTCTACAGCTCAGAGTGGTTAAGGGGAGTAGTCCGTGGTCACACAGCATGTCCTTGGTCTGCCAGCAACAGAAGCCAGGCAGCATGCCCAGGATTCAGTGCCACGCTCTGGGCTCATCCTGGGCCTGAGGGTTCTGTGGCCCTGGGCCCTTGGCCTTTCTCTCTGCATTTCCCCTGCTCTTCTACCCTGTCGGCCCCTCCCCTCTTTCCTCCCAGGATGCTGGCGGCTGTGGCTGACGCAGACCCAGCAGGTGAGACTCACTGAGCTGTCTGTGTGATGAACAGCTTCCCTTGGCTGTGCAGATAACAGTACACACACAGGTCAGGGGGGGCCGTGTAGCCCATCCATCAGGCCAGGAGCAGGCAGAGGGTGGCACACCCCTGCGCCTGTTATCTGCCACAAACGTGCTTTTTCCCCAAGGTTAACAGGAAGAGTGACAGCCTGGGGCCTGACATCAGCAGGGCTGGTGCTCGCTGGAGCCGGCAGGTCCTCCCTTCCTCTCTCCCTCAGCTTCTGGAGATTCCCGCTAGCCTCCCTCAGAGCAGACCCAGCCTCCTGGGTGTGAAGATGCATACAGCCCCACACTCTTAAGCCTTGAGTATAGAATCCCCAAAATATAGATGTGGGGAATCCTTAATTCCTTGCAGTGAGACTGCACAGTTTAAAATCATGGACTGGAGCCCTGGTCTGTTTGAGTTCAACTTCCAGTAGTTCTGCCACTTATTCACTGTGTGATCTAAGGCAAATAACTTAATATCTCTGTGCCTCATTGTGAGGATTAATATGGTCTACACCATGGGAGGTTGTGGGATTAAAAGAGCTAATCTTTTTAAAGTGCTTAGAATGATGCTTAACACATGGAATAGTGTGCACGTTTGCAGAGATAAAGAGTCCTAAAAGATGCAGCATCTTAAGTTCTAAGTTTTAGAAACACAGAACCTTAAAACCTTTGAAGCCTCTTAGGGCCACAGAGTTCAGAATTTTGCTATTTTAGGCCTTCACCATCATGCCTGCTGGGGAAGTGCCTCAATGGAGCTTTAGCTCACCATAATCACCTTCACCTTATCCCCTCTTCTTTTACATGGATGAATGATCATTTCTCAATCTTAGGTACTCTGCAAATATAGCATCAAACTTGCCTTCCAACAAGACTGTTGCCTCTACATTGATGTTCTTAAGCATCCCCTGCAACACCTCACTGTCTCTCTGTATGTTTACCCACCTATTTCTTTAGTCCATGCATCCATCCATCCATCCATCTATTTATCTGTCCATGTATCTGGCATCCATCGATCCATTCATTCATCCAATAAACTAACTTGTCTATATGTCCATCCTTCCATCTATCTGCCATCATCCTTCCATTCATTCACCCAATAACCCCGCTTGTCTGTATGTCCATCCATCTGTCTGCTATCTTCCACTCACCCAGTCCATCCGTCCATCCAGCCAGCCATCCACCCATTCTTTCCATCACATTATTGCACCCATCAAACTACTATCTATCCATCTATATTCATTTTTCAATAATCTACCCACTCGTTCTTCTCTTCCCATTTTTTTCCATCCATTGTTCTATACTCCTTTCTACCATCAATGTATTCATCCATTTTCCCATATACCTTCTCTCTTATCCGTCTATCTTTTTTCTCTCTTCCTTTTTTCTTTCTTTCCTTCCTTCCTTTCTTTTCTTTCCCTCCCTCCCTCCCTTCCTTTTATTTTCTCACCCACCCATCCATCTATTGTATTTATCTACTACTCATTGAGCATCTCTTACATACAAGTTGGGCTATAGGAAGGGGTGCATGAATTGGTTTCAGTTTCTACTTCCCAGAGCTTTTAGTGCAGTGGGCCAGAAAAGACACAAACACAAACCAGGCAAAACAAAACTGGCTGTGTGTAGCAGGGAGAGAAAGCCATAAAGAGTGTCTCTTTTCTGCTCAAAGCTTCATGGGGCTGTTGTTTGATCAGTCTCAGAAGATCCTGTCTTAATGGCATGAAAAAATGGCTTCATGACTTAGGGGATAGAGAGGAGGAGGAGTCTGGGGGGGAGTCTTAAACATCATCTAGTCCAACTGGATGACCAGGGTTAGGGGGTTCCTTTAAGCATTATGTAAAATATTAGTGCAGTCTTTGCACACTGCTCTGGGGCTGGGACGCTCACTACAAGGCAAGCAAAAGGCCTCTGGAACTGCCCTATGCTCTGGGAGCCTAAGGGTGCAAGGGCTCCGTCTAATCTTCCCAGTCTTCCCAACTCAGCTCCTGGGATTACCTGCTACTGTTAACTGGGAGGAAGAGGGGGAGCAGGGATCACTCTGACCCAGATGTGTACCTCAAATCCCTGCTGCCCACTTACTAACCTGATGATCTGGAACAGGTTATTTTATCTCCCCAGTCTCTGTCTATTCATCCCTAGGATGGGGATAGATAGCCTCTGGAAGACCTCTCAGGGGGTTGTTACTAGGGTTAAATAAGCTAGCTATTTGTGAAGCCTAGGGAGTGTTCACAAAATTGCGATTACTATTCGAGGAGATGGTATCAGTCACGGCTGCAAAGTGCAGCTCTGGGGCACATTAACATGGGGAGATCATTCTAGTGGTCTGGAAGAGTTGAAAGGGGACACTGGTGGTGCTGAAGTGAGGCCATTGAGAGACTGTCAACAGCAGGAAGATACTGCCAGTGATATGCACGGATCTCATATGTCCCTGGTGTCATTTACAGACTAGTGAGTGCTCAGCATGTGGATCACTATGGAGCAATGCTGAGGGTAACGGTCAGAGATTGGAGGTACAAGGAGTGGAAGTGATATTCCCAGAGCTCAGGAGCTAGGGCTGCCCAGAGAGATGTGCAGCCCCAGAAGGAGGGCTGTCTTAGAGGATTGGAGCCGTGGAGGAGCCACAGTGACAGGGGCTGCTGCCTGCTGAGAGAGGACAGAAATTACACCCTGCTTCCCCTCCCTCTCCTTTTCAGACTTTTTGTGCTAAGATCTGGGGGACAAACCAAGGATGGTTGGCCATCCTCTTCAAGCGTGGGGAGCACAGAGCACCATTTGGTGGCAGACATTCCTCCAGATACTGTCCTTCTAGGTACTTCTTTTTTTTTGGTACTGGGGATTGAACACGGGACCTTCTGCTTGTGAGGCAGGTGGTGGAACCACTGAGCTTTATCCTCAGCTTTTCTAGGTACTTCTTGAAAAAAATGTTCTTGGGCAGATCAGGTTTGGAAATGCTGCTGCCAGGGACCTGCCAGGCCTGTGACCACACCATACATAGCAACCACATAATGGCTAAGCATCCAGGCTCTCTGTGGCCAGACTTAGTTCCTGCAGCTATCAAATGGGCACAGTAACAATATGCATTTTTCAGGATCATTCATTCATTCATCAAGTATTGCAGTATGCCAGGCTCTGGGTACACTGGGGACCAAGACAGAGATGCTGCCTGACATCACAGAGCTTACTTCCTTGTGGAATAAAAGCTGATGGATTGATTGGACTATAAACTAATGAATATAACACATTGAGCACAGTGCCTGGCATATATTAAATACTCCACAATATTACCTGTAAAGACTCTGAGAAGTCCTGCAATAGGTACCTCTTAAACCCAGGGCTTTTCTAGTATATTTGGCCATGAACTCTCCCTCTATTCCCAGCTAGTATCCTATTCACATACTAGAAGCACTCTCTGCTAGATTGGTAAATACTGTCTGTACACACACACACACACACACACACACACACACACACACACACGGGCATTCATACACAGAAAGATACAAATGTCAACTACTTCTGATGGAAAATGAAATACTAGTAGGCTTTTAGGAAACAAGAATAGTTTATCTCTTGTTTCACTTTCAAGTGACCACAGTTTGTGTAAATCTTGCCTGGAGGGTGGGCAGTGGAGTCTGCTTTGGTGGGTTCTCTGTACAAATGGTGGAAGTTATTTGTTCTTTTGTTCACTTGGTGAACATTGGTGGTAGCTTCCTTCTCTCTGCTCTGCTTGCCTAACACTGGGAATGTGGACTTCTCTGGGATGTAAAGAAATCATTGTAATGCAATATGTTGGCCCAGGACATGTCTGTATACTGTGGCAGTCCAAGGAGGGGCTGTCTATGACCATCTGAGAAGGATTCTAGGAATAGGGGTGCAGAGCTGAGTCTGAAAAAGTGAGTGAAGTTAGCCAGGGAAAGGGACCCAAGAGGCAAAAGTATTCCAGGAACCAGCCTGGTCTTGGCCCTAACCCCTTGGGCTGTGGCTGAGAAGAGGAAAGATGTGAACAGAGATGTTCTGCTGCACTGGTTACTTCTCCACTTGTGTTGGGCATTTGGAGACCAGGGGAGGAGGACTGTACTGGACGGGAGTCAGCAGCCCAGGAGAAAGCCCAGCCCCCTCATTCACCAGCATGTAACCTTGAGTAAGTCAGTCCCCTTCTCTGAGCCTCACTCTCTCATCAGTAACTCGGGGATAGCAAGGCTTCCTGTGCTGGGCTGATGTGGAGAGCACAGAGATGATAGAGGAGGAAGTGATTTGTCAACTAAGTGCTTTGTAAACTGTCAAGTGCTATGTACACTGTAAAATCCTATGCATTTGCTACATATTAGCTGCAGGTCTTAGCTCAGAGCCTAGTTCACAATAGGGGCAGAAAGAACTGTAGACGCCATTGTTCTGTGCTCTTTTAATCTCTGTCCCTCTGGCTCTTCCTGAGGTTCTTTATTAATATGCCAACACCCTGAAAGGTGTTGATCTGCATTAGCTAATACCTTAGTTAGTGCTGGCACTCTCATTAGCAGTTAACACCTTTAGTTAGCAGCTAACTCCTTAGTGGGAATCATCTAGCATTCAGCTGAGAAAAGAATCTTTAGGAGTGGGACCAGGAGGGCCCTTGGTGGTCTTGGGGCATGAAGGGTGACTTCCAGGGGACATATCTCTGACAGCTATCTCTGTTTTGCTATTGGCTCTCTGCTCGACTGAGTCCCCAAGAGCAATACCCTGAGTTATTGCTGCCACTATCCCTAACTGAGAGGCCCTAGGCAGGCTACTTAACCACTGTGAACCTCAGTTTCCTTCTGTATTAAATGGGCCTTTTGGGATCACCATAACTAATCCCGTTTCTCAAATTTCCATGGTTTTTAGATGGTCCACAAGCACTTTTTCATTTTAATAACATTTGTATCTGTCAACTCGAACAAAGTTGGGCTCTGGTAACAAGTGGTAACAAGTGGACCCCCCTCCCTGCCGCCTGCCAAATCTCAGTGGTCTTCAATAATAGAGTTTATATTTTGCTCACACTACCTACCAATCACGACGAGCCTGCTCTAATTCTAATCCACAGTGTCATTCTGAGCAGACCCAAAGGGGCAGCCCCTGCCTGAGGCCCCTGGCCACGGGGTAGCAAAAGGAGCAACTCAGAATCTGACTTGGCCAGAAGTAACAGTGAGAGTTCTGCTCACATTCCAGAAGCCAAAGCAAGTCACAAGGCACTGAAGTGGGAAGGGTTGTCCTTTTTAGGGAACCACCTGATAAGCCATGGCAACAGGAATTTTTGGATAGCAGCACAATCTAATCCTGTGCTTACTGTAACCTCTACTGGAAAAATAGACAACTGTGCATATATAGAAATACATAAAAGGAAAGAAAGACAAAGGATATGGCACAAAATGCATATAATTGTTGGGTCCAGGTAAAGGAGTAATGGTTATTCTTTCCAACTTTTCTGAAAAATTTAAAGTCATGTTAAAATTAAGTTTCCTGTATACACAAGTTACATCCATGGCACAATGCTATAGGTCCTACTGCTTCTGGTGAGGCAAAGGCAGAAAGAATGACAGCTAGTCGAACTCATTTAGGGTACTTGATAACAGTGGCTGCACAGGACAGGTGCAGTGGAGATGCTTAGGCATGGTGCACTGTGTTCCACACTTCATCAGGGGCCCTCTCATTCCTTCATTCTACACCTAGTTATTGAACACCTACTGGAGGCCAAGCTCCTGCAGGGCTCTGAGGACAAGGTGGTGGATGACACTCGGCAGACAGAGATGCTCTCGTGAGCAGCACACAGAGTGGTGAAGGAGTCAGAACGAAAGTCACACAGTAGTGCCCAGAAGCTCAGGTGCTGGCTGGAGTTGTCAACTGCATAGACAGGGACCGGCCTTCTAGTGCACACACGGACAGCTGTCAGGCAAGCATCTCCCATCCTGGGCATCTGGGTTTCCTAATAAGGCACATGCATGTGCTGTATGTGAACATGGTGGGGGGCAGAGCAGGTGGCAAAGTCACAGTGTGCACTCTGCATGTCTTCCTGGAAAGCTTTTTGGGTGTCAAGATTTACTGAAGGTTGGAGGATCTACTTCTTTTATATTTAAAGCAACAGAAATGTGGGCAAGGGACATAAGAGAATTTTTTAGGATGATAAAAATGTTCATTTGCTTGATCATGATGATAGATACAAAGATGTAGAAACTGTAAAGTTCACTGAAATGTACACTTAAGGGGTATGTTTCATCATATGGAAAATTTTGCCTCTATGAAGCCAATTTCCAAAAAAATAAAATAAAAACAGAGCAATAGGAAAATTATGCATTTATTTTGGAGAGGCTTGGAGAGATGAGTAACTTTCCCTAGATCACATAGAAACTGAAGGTAGGAGCAGTAAATAAAAGCCTGGAATATCTGACCCCAAAATTGGTGCCGTTAGCTATGACTAATACATAGACTTTATTTATCCACATGGACAAAATATCTTCCATGTTGAAAAGCAGCATTACCAGCTCAAAATCTGCCCCAGCACAGAGACTTCAGAATTAGAAAGGAATCGAGTGGCCCCAGTGTCCTTCTCTTTTCTCCCCTGGCCCTTGACACACACAGATGCCCTATCTGTGGCCTTGGTGGACTTCTGGCCCCTCAAGTGTTGCCCTGGAAAGTTCTGTCTATTCTTGTGCCAGCCTGCCCCTCCTTTCTGTTCTGGCCCTGGGGTTTTAGAAGCCTTGCCTAACTTGTTGCACCCTACCTAACCGTATTGTGTCGCCCTTGCTGTTATTCTTCCACAATTTGAGGGGTTAGGAGAGGGCCCTTCAATGTGGTGGGAAACAGGGTCCAATTTATTGATCTATTTTACAGATGCAGCAGGAGGGCTCAGAAAGGGCCAGACCTACCTAAGGTCACACAGTTTCCTGAGCTGGAGCCAGGACTCACCAGTTTTGTTTGATCGAAGACCCTGGGCCCTTCCCCCAGTAGGCAAGTGGGGGAAATTTGTAGGGATGGGGTCAAAACAAGGGGGGGTCAGAGAGGTAGAAAGACCCTTTCATTTCCCCCTACCCTCAGCCAGCTCTGCTCTGTCAGCGGCTGAGAAAACCCCAGTCCCTGAAGGGACGAAGCTGCCGGCCTCTTGCTGAGTGACTGCAGACCACATTTTTCTTAATCTAAATTGAAAACTGCTCAAGTAGAAAAATCATTTCACTGCTTCATCTCAGGAAGGAAAAGAAGAAGAGAGGAAGGGGGGGGCGATTGTAGCCACAGAGAACAGGCAGTTGGCTGGCAAGCTGGTCTCTACGTGCCCTGAGGCCAGCCCTGCTCCATCTGGCCACCCCAGACCCAGGGTCCAAGGAGCTGGGTTCACCAGGTAGCTGCTGCAGTCACTCAACAAGTTCTGAGCCCAACTAGGCACCAGACAGACCCCAGGCCAGCTCTGGGCACAATGAAACACAATTGGGTCCAGCTGCGGTCCTTAGGGGGCTTCATCCTACTAACAAATATTTCTGGAACACTTAACATGTATTTGGCACTGTCCTACATGCTGGGGATTTCAGAATGCCCTGCCCTCCTGGAATGCACTGTCCAGTAGGGAGGTCAAATTATGAAACTTGGTGAGTAGCAAGCTGAGCTCAGCTCTGAAGGTGCATGAGAGTGAAGTGGGTGATTATTCTATGGCAGAGGGGAACTGTGACTTAGGCTGGGCAGTCAGAGAGGACACCCCCCGCCCCAGAGGAGGTGCTATTTTAGCAAAGGCATGAAGGGTAGGTAGTAGTCACCGAAAGCATAGGCAGAGGTGGGTCAGAGATCAGAGTGGGGTGGCATCCTCAGGATAGAGGGAGATACTGTAGGAGGTTGAACCAGGCTGACTGGATTCTAATCCCACCTCTGCCAGTAGCTACCCACATGATATTGGACAAATTAACTAACCTTTCTGAAAAGGGCCTCAGTTTCTTTATTTGTAAACATAGAATTATTATCAGGATTAAGTGGGTTTATGTATATAATACACTTAGAATGGTTCCTGAAACATGATGTTTTACTAAATAGGGAAACAGAGCCAAACATTGTGGTACACTCCTATAATCTTGGCACTCTGGGAGGCTGAGGCAGAGGATCAGCAGCCTGAGGAACTTAGCAATTTAGTAATACCCTGTGTCAACAAAAAAGTTAAAAATAAAGGGCTGGGGCTGTAGCTCAGTGTGAAGGCCCTGGGTTCATTCCTCAGTACCAAAGCAAAAACAAAAACAAAGAAAAACCAAAAGACCAGAAAGCTCCAGCATGTACACAGGCCCCAGTGCAGATAACTGCAAAGCAAGCCTAGGAAGAAAGCTGTGAACAAGCTTTATCCCAGGGCAAACACAAGCCCAGCACATGCTGTAGAAATCACCAGTGCACAGCAGAAAGGACACAACCTACTTCCCTTACCACTGTGCTTGCCTGGCTTGGTACTGAGATGTGACTGGAGTGGCCCCTGTGACTGGAGTGGCCCCTGTGTCTGGGTTGGGCTATCTGTCAGTCTCATACTATGTGTTGGGTCCTGAGCCACACAGGAAACAATTTATAAGGGGCAACCTAGGTAGGACAGTCGTTTAATATTTTGCCCAAACTCAGACATTTTGGACAATGAAAAAGCACAATTAATATTTATAACAGAAAGGCATATGTAAACTTAGACCTAGGGTCCCCCCAAGCATGAGGTTGAGGGGGCTGGCTTAGTGCACTTGGGCACTGATTTGATGTCTTGGACCTCAGTTTCCCCATAGGGCGGGTGATAATGCCTACCTCTGGGAGTTGTGAAGATTAAAAGAGCCAGTGGGACAGCAGGTCCTGAGCACAGTGACCCTGAGTAGGCCAGCAGTAAACGTCAGAGATTACTATTAAACATGCAGTCGATGAATTTCCCAGTCTTTCTGTCTCCCCCTGTATCCATCTCCCTGTTTCTCAGATTTTTTTCCTTCCATTTCCCTGACACCTTTCAGGATCTAGGTCTAGTCTGATTTGCTGTGTGTCCTTGGACAAATCCCTCCCATTCTCTGGGCCTCTCTTCCCATCAGACCAGAATGCAGTGACAAGGCTGCTGGGACCCACCTCTCCTCCCTCGCCTGTTTGGTTGCCCTTCCTGGCCCTCCATCCATCCCTGGACTCATTTTACAGGTCAGTTCCCTTTAATTAGTGGAGCTCTGAGCCTTTTCCCTCGCAAAATGGAAACTGCAGGTTCATCAAAATCTCATTAACCTCCATTCTCCCCATGGCCCTGTAGGGGTCAGGCCTGTCTCAGCCTGGGGAGGCATCACATCCCAGCAGGCGAGGTCTGGGTCTGGCTGGGGCTGGGTGGGATGAGGGTCCTGGTTTGCTGGTTGCAGACACTATTCCAGCCACAGTGCCCAGCACTGCCTGTCCTGGCCACCTGGGGGTCAGAGGAGAGAAGAGCCCTTTAGCACTTTAATTTGAAAACTTGCTAGGGGACTGGGGGACGCTGGAGCAGAGGGAACTGCTGGCTTCAAATGAATTAATATTTCACTTGTAACTGGCAATTTTCTCTGCTTTCATGTCGCCTGGCTCTTTTTTCTTCTTCTTTCATTATTTTCTGACTTGGAGAAGCAACGTGATCTACTCCTGTCCTCTCTGTCACAGTCCTAATTTTTAGTCAGGGACTTGTCAGAGTCCACATGGGCAAGACAGTGCTGGGCCTGCTCAGGGGAGGCTCCGGGTCCCCGCATGCCATCCTCTAACTGCATGGTCTTGGGCAGGTTGCTAAGCTCTCTCATCCTCACTATCCTTATCTGTGCTGAGGACCAAGGAGATCCTGAGTGGCAGCCACTTTGAAAACCATAGTGGGAGTTTCTTAAGACATTCATGTGCTCATGTCAGAAATCCCATTGATCCCAGTACTAACTTATTGCTTAAGAGAAATGAAAACATATGCCCACCAGAGACCTGAATGCAAATATCATGACAGCTTGATTCATAATCACTCCAAATCAGAGACAATGCAAAGGTCCAATAACTAGTGAATGGACAAATTCCATTCTAGTAGCATTCCAGACATTGGAATACTACTTGGCAATGAAAAGAAACGAACAGCTGATATACACAAAAACACAAATTTCAAAAGCATTCTGCTAAATGAAAGAAGAAGACCCCAAAAGGTTCAGTATTGGGTGATTCTATTTAATGGCATCTGAAAAAGGCCAAACCACATCAGTGGATGCCAGGAGCTGGGATAGGAGATGGAATCCACCAAGGGGCACAAAGCAACTTTCTGTGGTGAATGGAAATGCACATCTTGATTGCAGAGGTGGAGATACTGCACACGTGTCTTTCACAACCCATCCAACTGCACGCTTTAAAAGAGTGAATGTGACCCAGGCATGGTGGCCCATAATTATAATCCCAGCACTCTGGGACGCTGAGGCAGAGTTGTAAGTTAAGATCCTGTCCAAAAAAAAAAGAAAAAGAAAAATTAAAAGGGCTGGAGATATAGCTCAGTGCAAAGGCCCTAGTTTGGAAAATAAGAGTTAGTGTGATTGTATGGAAATTAATCCTCAATAAAACTTCTTTTAAGAAATATTAGGGCTGGGGATTTAGCTCAGTCGTTCCTCTGCCTGCCTTGTAAGCACAAGGTCCCGAGTTCGATCCCCGGTACCAAATTTAAAAAAGAAATATTAGCCAAGGGCCGGGGATGTAGCTCAGTGGCACTGCACCTGCCTGGCAAGTGCAAGGTCCTGAGTTCTATCTCTGGTACCAGAAAAAAAAAGGAAAGATAAAGAAATATTAGCCAATGATTGCATTAGCTAATTTTTAATTTTATTTTGCTCTTTTAAAAACAAGGTTTAAATACAAATAGACCATCCTACCGAGTATCCTGATTGTACATGTATGCAATCTGGGTGACTTCTCAGTTTTGTGCATCCCATCCAGATGCAGTGGGGACACTCCCATCCCCTCTCTGAGACTGCCACCGTCCAAGCTCATCCCTGCACCTCTCACCACACCTTTGTGAGACTGGGAGCTCATGTATATAATCATCCAGAATATAATTCTTTGTGTTTGACTGTTAACTAGTGAAAAACACAACACAGATTGTGTTACTTCTGAATCTGAAGTTCTCCATGGTCTCCCCAGTAGGCTCCAAGTAGAACCCAGGCTCTGTCTGCCTTGCAGACTTTGGTGGCCTCTACCGCCAAGGTGCCCTTCTGGTTCTCTCTGCCACACCAGTCTTCTTCAGCCCTTTGAGAGCCCCAGCTGCTTCCACTTGTGTGGTTTTTGCCTTCATCTGCCCTATCCTAAGAGCCTGGCTTCTCCCTGGCTTTCAGGCCTCTGTTTCTAAATTGGCCCTTCCCCAAACCTCACCCTGATGGACTCCCCACTTTCACCACTTGGTCATTTATCATTGCAAGCTTGTGGACTCTTCTGCAGCCCTCACTGGGGTTTGCAGTTGCTTGACTGATGGGGGTCTTGTCTCTCCCTTCTTGGCCTGAGGCTCCTTCGAGGCAGGGGCTGGTTTAACCCATCCATGGATCCTGGGGGCCCAGGCCAGTGCTCAGGCACTCAGCAGGCTGACTGAGTCAATCCATGAACATCAGCTTGCAATCTGGATGTTAGCTTCTCACACACCTCATTGTTCCTCATACTAACTCTGACTCTGTGAGGGAGGCAGCCATCATCAGCCCTCCCCCGACAATAGTACTTAGAGAGTTGGTCTGGTGGCCCAGGTCACACAGCCATCCTGGCTGAGCTGGGACCTATCACCTCCTCCCTGCCTTCTTTACCACCTCCCGAGACCATCTTTCTGCTGTTGTCATTGCTAAATTAGAGTATAATATAACATTATAAGTGTACAGTTTGATGAATGTTCACTAGGGCCTAAACTCAGAGGATCCTTGACTAGATCAAGTGGGAGATCATTTCTATCGAAGCTGCTTTAATGGACCTTCCTAGTCAATATCATCCCCTTCCCAAGGATAATAATTACTTTCATTTCAAGCACCATAGTTGAAAATTGCCTGTTTTTGAATGTCGTATAAAGGGATTCATTCAGTATGACCTCTTGTGCCTGATTTCTCTCGCTCAACACAATATCTGGGAATCACCACGTTTCTGCAAGTAGCAGTAACTTGTTCCAATCTTTATTGCCACACAGTGTTCCATTGCACAGATATATTGCAATCTGTTTATATCCATTCTGTGGATGGGCATTTGAGTTGTTTTCGAGTTTCAGTGATTGTAAATACAGCTTCTGCAAACATCCTTTTGTTAGACACAGGCACATTATTTCTCCTGACTGGAGAGGTTGGGTCACTGAGCAGGTATGTGATTAGCATTCTTAGATATTGCCTGTTTTTCAAAAGGCTGGTACCTCATGTATTTTAGGGACCCAGCAGTTAGAAGGTCTAGCGTTAACTCCCCTGTGTCCCCCAGCTTTGCTAGATTGGGTAAGTCACTGTGGTCACTCCTCAGCCAGGCACTGGGAGCCTGAGCGTCTGGGCTCCATTAGCAGTCACAGCAGGAGAAGGGGTCGTGGCAGTGAGCTGCAGCATGGCCCTTTCATCTGGGAAGGTGGCTGGCTTGGTGAGCCCAGCAAAGGTTAGGCTGCCTTGCATTTTCCCCTCCAATGAGTTCAGCTCTTAGGGGCAATTAGCCATCAGCAGAGCAGGGAGCTCAGAATGCTAACCAGATCTAGCATATTCTGGGGAGCAGTTTTCGCCTCCACTTGGGCTGAGGAGCTGCCTTGTGAACTAGAGATCTAGAGGAGAGGAGCATCCTTTACTATTGCTTCTATGCACTTTGTTAGTGTCCCGGGTCACCAGATGCTCTCTAGTAGGGAAATGGAAGCAGCATCTGATGCTATTCTGCTGTTGCATGGCTCCAGGAGCAGGATACTCATCACCACTCCTGGCTGCTGCTTGCATCCCTGGGATGCCCTGCCCATCACACAATACAGCACTTCTTTGTTCATGGTCATGCTGTTTCTAACAGCCCAAAATTGAAAATGAACTGCAAGTCCATCAGAAGAGGGCTGATTATGTAAATTAGTTTGCATCTTATTAACTGTATAATAGATGCACTGTAGCCATCACACAGTGTAATAAAACATGTTAACATCATGTATCCCTGTTGTGACACCCTAACCTGGGCAAAATATCACTCTTGTGTTACTCATACCAAAAATGCATAACCTTAATCTAATGGCAAGAAAATACTAGACACAAACTGAAATTGACGAAAAGCCTACAAATTAAATGATCAGTACTTTTCTTTTTTGGTATCAGGGATCGAACTTGGGTCCTTGTGCTTGCGCAGCAGGCAGCAAAACCACGGAGCTAAATCCCCAGCCGATGATCAGTACTTTTCAAAAGTGTCAAGGCCATGAAAGGCAAGGAAATTCTACAGGATTATCACAGATTGGAAGAGACCAAGGACACATGACAATTAGATGCCATGTGGGATTCCAGATTGGCTCATGGAAAAGAAAATGTCATTAGTGGGAAAACATGTGAAATTTGAGATAGAACTGAGGATTTCTTACTAGTATTGTACCAACGTTAATTGCCTAGCTTTAGTAATTATCCTATGACTACGTAATATTAATATTACAGGAAGCTGGATGAAGAATACTTGGGAACTGTCTTATTTTTTGGCATAATTAATTTTGAAATAATTTTAAAATAAGTTAAAAAAATATGGTGGTAAAGAGCAGGGATTCTGTGTGCGTGTGTGTGTGTGTGTGTGTGTGTGTGTGACTGGGTATTGAACCTAGGCCTTAGGCACTGAGCTACAACCCCAGCCCATATTTTAAAATTTTTAAATTTTGACACAGGGTCTCACTAAGTTGCTAAATTGATCAGGCTCATCTTAAACTTGTAATCCTCTTGCTTCAGCCTCCCAGAGTACTGGGGTTACAGATGTGTGCTACCACACCTGGAATTCTTTATCATTGCTGGGCCATGAACCTTCTGGGTGAGACCCATGGACCCTTTCTTGGGGGGATGGTTTTAAACACATAAAATAGGATGTTTAAGATTTCCATGATGACTAATTATCTTAAGGTATAGTTATCAAAATATTCTAACGAATGGGGCTGTAGAGCCCAGTGTAGAGCATATGCTTAGCATACATGATGAGGCCCTGGGTCCTATCCCAAGTATATACAACAGATGCAATTTAAAAAATTTCAATTATAGTAATATATATGCTCCTTTATTAGCATACTCACTAACAAGATCTATGAGCAGGTATAAGAACTAGTGTAATTTCAAAACAGTGATGAGCATAAACAATATTTCAAGAAATCAGCAACTAGTAATTTGACATGAAAATATCTTGCCTCACTAAGATAGCAAAGTCACAAATACAACTAATGCTACTGTAGCTTGTTGTCTACATTCAAATCAAAGGAAATGAGAAATTTCAGTTAGAGGTTAGTGAAAATAAGAGTATAATTTTTTTCCTATTCGAGTTCACAGACCCCCTGAATTCTATTTGCAGTCTGGCAGTATCTATTACATCCCTGATGTAAATGTATATTTATTGAACTGGAAAGAAGCTTATAATATTACTAATGGGGGGGGGAGCAGGTTATAAAGCAATATGTACAGTGGGATCTCATTTTTGTAAATTAAAAATGTCTATAGTGTGTGTGCATTATGTATTCATTCAACAAGTATTCCGTGATTGTCTACCTTGCCCCAGATTCTGGGAATGTAACAGTGAAAAAGACAGACACAGTTTTAACCCTCTCAGAGAAGGGCAGCTAGAAATATTGATGACATGCAATAAAATATTGAGTGATTATTTGCTTTTTCTTCTTGCTTGCTTATCTATATTTCCTGGGTTGTCTAAGTACATATATATTTTGGCCAAAATAAAATATTTTGAAAACAAAGAAAGTTCATCTTCATGCTGAGCTGAATCTTGTCTTCAGGGAATACTCCCCGTTTCACTCCTATTTTTGCTTCCTGTGCCCCACAAAACACACTCCCACATCAGTGTTAACAGTCGTCAGGAACAGGCAGATGGTGATCTTTAGGCCTTCCTTTGTCCAGGCTGAACACTCCCAGGCTCCTTGATGGTTCTCCACCCAACTTCCTTTCAGATCTTTTCACCAGCCCTTTCTTGGGACCCACCCTGGTTTTTCCATATAACTCTTAAAGTGTGGCTTGAGAGCTGGGCTCCAGATAGCGATAGGTCTGCCTCACTTAGATCGTAAGGAAGCAATCACCTTCATCCTTATAGACATCACACTTCTGTTTATGCCGTCCAAGGCAACAATCATTTTTAAACAGCTTTGCTTACATGTAACTCACATACTATACCTATGAATTTTCTACTGCTGCTGTAACACATCATTGCAAATTTGGTGGCTTAAAATGACACAAATGTATTATAAATAAGTATGACACAGATCTTGCTGGTCTAAGATCAGTGTGCTGGCAGAGCTATGTTCCTTTCTGGAGGGAATTTGTTTCCTTACCTTTTCAACTCTGGAAACTTCCTTGTACTCTTTGGCTCAGGGCTGTCTTCCCCCATCTTAAAGCCAACATCAGGCTGAGTTTTTCCCATGATGCCATCTCTCTGGTCCTTTCCTCAGATTCTATCTTACTTTTAAGGTCCCTTGTAATTACATTGGATGCATCCAGCCAACCCAGGGAAACCTTCTTGGTTTAAAATCAGCTGATGAGCAATCTTAATTCCATCACAATCTTAATTCATCTTTGCCATGGAACCTAACATATTTTTGGATTCTGCAAATTAGGACATCAACAATTCATTCATTTAAAGTGTACAATTTCAGTAGCTTTAGTATATTCATAGGTTCTGGGCCAGTCATCACCACAATCAGCTTTAGGGCATTTTCATTACTCTAAAAAGAACCTTGTGCCCATTTGGAGTTGCTCCCATTTCCTCCCCACCACCCAACAAGTTCCCCCTATCTCCCTGCCCTAGGCAGCCACCAGTCTACTTCCTACCCCTATGGATTTATCTATGCTAAACATTTCATATGAATGGAATCTCACAATATGCAATTTTCTGTGACTGGCTTCTTTCATGACACTTAATGTAGCATGTATCAGTACTGTATTCTTTTCTATTGCCAAGCAATATTTTACTATATGCCTATACCATATTTTATTGATCCATTCATCAGTTCATAAACATATAGGTTATTACTTTGGATAATTATAAATAATACTCCTATAGACATTTGTGTACACATTTTTGTGTGAATGTGTTTTCATTTCTCATAGGTATATACCTAGGGTTGCAATTGCTGGGTCATAGGGAAACTCTGTTTAATGTTTGGTGGAACCAACACACCGTTTTCCAAAGTGCCTGCTCCATTTTACATTCTACCAGCAGCACATGAGGGTTCCAGTTTCTTCATATCCTTGTCAACATTTGTTATTATCTGCCTGTTATTATTATTATTTCACATCCTAGTGGATGTGAAATGGTGTGCTGTGGTTTTAATTTGCATTTCCCTGATGAGTAACTTTTCGTGTTCTTGTTAGCCAGTTGTATGTTTTCTTTAGAGAAATGCCTATTCAGATCTTTTGGCCACTTTGCAAATTGAGTTATTTATTTATTTATTTATTTATTTATTTATTTATTTTTGGTACCAGGGATCGAACTCTGGTCATTGCGCTTGCGCAGCAGGCGGCGAAACCACTGAGCTAAATCCCTCTCCCCTGAGTTATTTATTTTATTTTTGAGTTGTAAGAATTTTTTATACATTTTGAGTGCATGTCCCTCATCAGATGTATGATTTACAAATATTTTTTTCCATCCAATGGGCTTTTCACTTTTTTCATAATGTCATTTGTAGCACAAATGTTTTTAGTTTTGATTAAGCTTATGAAATGTGAGTCAAAACATGGTGAATGTTTACATTTTTTAAAAGTGTATTAAAGTTTTAAAAAATTGCCATTTATCCCCCTCAAAATATTCGCCCTTGCTTCTAGCATACTTATCCATCATTCTTGCCACTTTTTTTGGAAACAGCTCTGGTTCATGTCTTTAGTTGGTTTGTTAAGATTGCCTCAATATCCTGAATCAACTCAAAATGCTTCTAGCAGTTTCTGTAAAATAAAAACATTTGAGGGCTGGGGATTTAACTCAGTGGTTTCCCCGCCTGCTGTGCAAGTGCAAGGACCTGAGTTCGATCCTCAGTACCTAAAAAAAAAATTTGAAGTCCTGGAAGGTCACTGTAGAATCACCGGCGCAAGTTGTTTTAGAAAGCTGAAGAGTGCACTGGAAGGCTGAAGAAACTGGAAATCAACATCCAAAGGCAAAAAAGGAGAAAACATTCCCTCTTCTTTTCCTTTTTATTCTGTTTAAGATATAAGCTAATTGGTTGGTGCCACCCACATTCAAGTTGAGTCTTCCCCATTCAGTTTGCCAATTTACATGTCAGTCATCCACAAACCCAGAATTTACTAATCTGCTAGGTGGTTCTTATTCAAGTCACACTGACATATCACACTTCATCACATTTAGGTTTTCTAAAATTTTCTTTCAATGATAATTTATAGTTTCCTGACTATAAGTTTTGCACTTCTTTTATTAAATTTATTCCTAAGGATTTTTTTCTTTTTGATGCTATTGTAAATGGAATTGGAATTATTTTCTTAAGTTTAATATTGTTGTGTTCATTATATTCCTCATTATTTGTATTGTTCACTTCTTTCTTTCTTTCGAGACAAAGTCTTGCTATATAATTCAGGCTGGCCTTGAACTCACTATGTAGCCCAGGCTGGCCTCAAACCTGCAGCAATCCTCCTGCCTCAGCCTCCCAAATGCTGGGATAATTGGTGTGTGCCACTATGCCTGGCTGTTCATTTCTTAAATTCAGTTTTGGTTTGTTCATTTTGTATTGTATTGTTCACAGATATACAATTGCATTTTATATACTGATCTTGCATCTTGCAACCTTGCTGAACTCATTTATTTTATTTTTTTCTGAATTCATTTATTAGTTCTAATTGTTTTTTAAAGATTTCTAAGGATTTTCTACATGCAAGTTTATATAATCTGCAAACAGAGATAGTTTTACTTCTTTTCCAATCCAGGTACCTTTTATTTATTTATTTTCTTGCCTAAGACTTTCTTGCTGTGACTAAGACATCCAACACAACTTTGAATAAAAGTGATGAGAGTGGACATCCTTGTATTATTCCTGATCTTGGAAGGAAAATGCATGTAAGCACATTAGTATATTGGGTGTATATTTTTGTAGATGGCCTCTGGCGAAGCCCAACCGACCTCCAATGCTGCTTGACAAAGTTCCAGCTGGGGGAAAGAAAGGGTGGAACACATCATACCCTCATGTTTTATTTTTTCTTGCCATAATGTTTATAATTATTACTCTGATCACAGGAGTCATTGTGTTTATGACTAACAACAAACTCTCCAAGAGGCAAATTGGCAATGATGTATTGAAATCTGATCTGGCTCACAAGGCAAATTCCAGTTTCTCTTAGTTCTATTGCCACATCCACTCCTAAAGAAACCTCTCCTAAAACTCCCTCTGTTTTCCCACTACTGTAACTCCCTCTCTTGTTGCTGACATTCTTTTTACTAAAGGGGTCTTATAAAGAGATTGGAAGGATAGACTTTAGATGGAAGAAATAGTGGGAAATGGGAAATAGAAAGAACGTTAAGACAGGTAAATACATTAAGGGGGCAAGTTACTCAGTATTTCTCAAAGTGCTGTAAATATCTCCTGCTCATGGACTATGAACCTAAATGACATTTAGTTAAGATGAATAGAGGTATAGAAAAATAGAGAGCTAATAGCAAACTATATTAACCATTGTGCAGTTTCTCAAGGGCCAGGTGGCGACCACAAGTTTGACATTTAATTAATTAAATCTTGCTTATACCCCCACTGATATAGAGATTTTGATTAAGTTACCTTCTGTTCTGCTTAGGTATGGGAAAATAAGGGGACAATTGTAATTTTTAAAAATGTATTCATGATGTTCAATGAAATGAATCAGCTTAGAAAAAATATACTCTGTTTAGCAAAAAATAGCCTTTACTTCAATAGATATTGCTAAGGCAACCTAAAATGTAAACATGTTCCGCCCAATGCCTCCTAGCTATTGCTTAAAGATATAAAAATAAATCAGACCCTGAGACTTCTGAGAGGGAGCCTGAACATTGCTTGTGAAGGTTCTTTTCTCATCGCCGGCCCAGGACATCTCCCCTTCTTACCCTACATCAACATTGACTGCAGCTCCTCTGCGGCAGGCCTCCATCAAATTGAGGAAGTTCCTTTCAGTTCCTATTTTTTTGTTTTTAACCATGAAAGAGTTTTGAATTTTGTCCAATGCTCTCCCTTCATCTGTTGAAATGATCATGTAGTTTTTGTTCTTTATTGCATTCATAGGGTGTATTACATTAGTTGATTTTCCTTATATTGAACCAACCTTGCATTCCTGTTATGAATCCCACTTGATCATATTTGTAATCCTGTTTATATGTTGCTAGATATGCTTTGCTAGGATTTTGTTGAGGATTTCTCATCTGTATTTATGAAAGAAAGTGGCCTGTAGTTTTCTTTCCTTGCAGCACCTTCAACCATCATTTTCCTTAAAGCCACACACATTATTGAAAGCAATTTGTCTATAATCCCTTCATATATTAGCCAAGATATTGGGCGACCTAGATTGAGTCAGAAGCAATGTTCATGCATCATATGCTACAACCATGAACTTGTATTCTCTGGACCTTGGTTTTCTTTTCTGTACTTATGTGATTGTAAACTCTTTAGAGACATAGAGTGTTATGGCTGGAATGATCCCAGGGCTCTTTCCCTAGGACCAAGTCTAAAAGGGTCTTTATTGTCCTGTTGATAAATAAGGTAGATTTGTACTTTAAAAAAATGTGTATATATGAACATGTATATAAATCACCAGGGAATCTTGTTAAAATTCAGGCTCTCATTTAGTAGGTCTAGGGAAGATCCTAAGATTCTGCATTTCTCACAAGCTCTTGGGTATTGCTGATGCTGCTAACTGTTGGAGCCTTCTTTGAGTAACAAGGAATTCAAATATTGTTTCCTAAGATTTGGTCATAGAAGAGCCAGCTTCATATTTTTGCCATATTCTTCTTTCATCTATAAAATTAAAATTTTTTCTCTTAATAGACTAGCAATTAAATACCTGCTTTAGGTAAAATTTAGACTCATTCTCAGCAGTAATATCCATTAAATTAACAGTTTTATATGCTAGTTATAGTTTTCTAATACACATTAAAATATCTGTTCAAATTTTTAAAAGTTCATCTGTATGCCACCAAAAATGATCTCCTGTGCTACTGGTCCATGGTCCATGGATCCCCTGTGGTTTCACAGTACAACTTCCCAGGGGCTGAGAATGTAGTTCTTGCCCTTTAAGCATCATCACACTTTAATTGGACATTTTTGACTTGCGTCTCATGATTTTGCCCCATTTTTCTCTGCTGCAATTTGGCCAGCAATTCCTGTCTTTTCTTCTATTATCCACCCTGATTAACTCAGCTGCACCTGTCAGCCTTTATTCCTGGAGCGGGTAGAGTGGTGGAGCCATGCTGAAGAAGTTGTTTAAATGCATGAGTTTGATCATATTCACTCTTTCCTGCCCAGAGCATAGAGGCCAGCTAGATCCCTGGGCCCAATGGCTGGGCTAATTTGGGTGGGTGTGAGGTTCATGGCCTGGGCAAGGATGTCTATGGAAACCATGGGATCAACCTCCAGGACTCATCTAGGGGACACTGTCCAGAGCACAGTGTGACTGGGTCTCTGACAGCCTGTGTGGCTGGCACCCTTGTCTGCAGGATGCAGAGACCAGGCTGCTCAGTGGATCTTACCTGTGTTCTCCAGAGCAGGTGTTGATAGAGATGGAGTAAAGCTGATTCCCAGAACTTTGATGCTCCTGGTTTCTGCTTGGTTTTTACCCCCAGTACCTCAGGGCATATCACTATCTCCCTGCACCTCCTCATCTTCACCTGCAAAATGGGGACAATGTTTACTGTTGGTGGGAAGTGCAGTAGTTCAGAATTTAGGCTTTGATGTCCAACAGACTGGTTTTATCATTTATGACATACATGACCTGGAGCAAACTGTTCTACACAGTGAGCCCCAGTTCCCCCTCTGTGGCATGGAGATCACCATGCCTCCTTTATAGGAACAACACCAGGTGAAGTAGTGTTGAACCAGTGGCTGGCAGACTGGTCTCAATAAATGAGAGCAACTACTGCCATTGTCATTGTTATATAAAGGATTAGCAAATTTGGAATATTTTGGTACTTAACATTTGTTTCCTCCTCCTCCCTCCTTTCTTCCTTCTTTCTTATCTTCCCATCTTCTTTTATTCTCCTTCTTCTCACCTTCATACCTTCTTAGATGCACCTGATTGCAGCTGCAAAGAGCAGTGGGCACTTGGACTGGAAAAATGGGTTGTGGTAATATCCTGGAGGGACCAGAATGTCACAGGGAGGAGTCTGAGCTTCAGTCCAAGGGTGATAGTGAGTCACTGAAGGTTGTGAGCAGAAACAAGGGCTGGTGAAAGTGAGCAAATGAACCTGGTACCAGAGATTGGGAAGGAGAGGTAAGAGAAGAAGCTGTAGCAAGAGAGGTGATACTGGGGGGTCCTGGAGGTCAAGAGAATAGGCTGGGAAGCTGAGGCTTCATCCCTGGCAAAGCTTGTCTGGGAGAAGTAGCACTATTCCCAACTTTCCCTTTGTTCTCAAAACCCAGCGGGAGCGCCCCTTCTCACTGTGTGACCTCAGACCAGAGCCTGACCTCTCAGAGCCAGCAATAAGGCCACCCTGGGCCTCTGTGGTACCTCCTGGTTTCCCAGCAAAGACGCTGCTGGATCCTTAAGGCTTCCATCATCTTCCAGGCTGCTCCCGCTCCGAGATTAATTTGTTTA
This sequence comes from Heterocephalus glaber, assembly GCF_000247695.1. Next base: position 1,983,843 of record NW_004624842.1, on the reverse strand, counting down.
CTCCCTTGCCTGGAGATGAACTGAGAGAACTAATCGTCCATCAGCCGCAGCTCCCCCCAACCTCGCGCCACCCCGCCCTGAATGTCCATTTTCTGGCAAAATATGTCCTTGCTGCCGCCAAGGCTGCTTGGAAAATGCTAATTTTATCCTCAAATTAAAATTTGTTCTCTTACCCTCATTTTAATAAAAGTGAAGCTTCCGGAAACATTGCCATGGCACGGAAGAGAAAGATCTGACATAATTTTTAAAATGCCTCCAATCATACTGCTTTCTGAACGGCCTGTCCTCTCGCCCTTAGCCCCTCCTCATCTCCCCACCCCCTGAGGCAGCATTTACATTTCTTGATAGCCCCTCATTAATATTCATGAGAAGGGGTGGGTAATAATGGCTGAGCACACTGCACTAATTCAATTTCCACCCGCCTCGGCGTGTTTACTTAATCACCAAGGGACCCGGGTTACTCAGTACAATTATTTATTCGGAATTAGATCTAGAGGCATCTGGACTGGAAACAGGGAACTAAGAGTGAAATGGAAATTGAATTCTCTTTGTCCCATGTTTGTGGTCGCCTCCTCCTGACTGTCTGCCAAGGCTCCCAGCGGCCAGCAGGCTGGAGGACATGCTCAGTGCCAAGCAGCAGTTCAGGAAAAGGCAAGCCTCTGCTGGGGTGAGTGTGTCCCAGGTGCTTTGGCCCGGTACAGGTCTGTCATCAAGGTGGTCTAGGAGGGACCAGTGGGCCCAGTGCTGGGCCAGGTGCACAAGCCTGGCCAAGAGTACAGCCGTGGGAGTGCTGGGGGATTGGCCCATCCTGGCCATGCATTGTGGCCAGAGACTTGATCCCAGGTCCTGTAGAGTTGACAGTTTGTAACACAGCATCTAAATAATGCCTGCTCACAATTGACCCTGAGTTTAATGGTCACCTCCTCCAGGAAGCTGTTCCTGGTTCCTGAGATTAGGTCAGGTTTTCCTATTAAATACCTCCCATTACATCCAGGATGGGCTTGGTCACGGCACCTTGCCCAGTGTAGCTGCCAAACAAATACTGCTCATTAGTGTTTCAAGGGTTCTTCTTCCCAACAGCCTGGCAGCTCCAAGAGGACAACCCTGTGGCTGTCCTGGTCATCCCTGTGTCTCTAGCATCAAGTGATGCCCAGCACTGAGGAGCTCACTGTGTATTTGTTGACTGAATGACTACTGACTGATTCCTGAGCTTCTGCTTCCTTATGCATAAGAATCTCCACCTTAGGGGTGTTGTGAGGACTCAGTTTCAGCATAAAGAGTTGCTGGATGCAGAATGCCAAGTGTTGAGCCCAGTACCTGACAAGTGATAAGCCTTTAGTTAACATATGATGCTCTTATTGTTTCTGCTAATTCTGATTGTGGCATCATGTAGAAGGGTCACCGCCAGCAGGCTCTAGCAGAGCCTGAGCACCCAGGCTTGGAGCAGCTCTGCTCAGAGCACAAAAAGACCTTCCCAAATCCACACATCTAGGCAGGACCAACCTCAATCCCAGCTTTGACTTGTAGGAGCTGGACAACCTGTGCAAGGTGCTTCACTTTTCTGAGCCTCAGCTTCCTTCTATTACATGGGAATGATAATGGTGGACCCTTATTGGATTTCTAGAGATATTCAGTGAGGTCCCTTAGGCTACTAACCACAGAAGCTGGTTCACAAATGGAAAGGGTTACTGTCAGTGACAGGGGAGGGGAGTACTCCAGGCATCAAGAATAGCATGGATGTGTTTATATGTTAATTCCTGTATCCATCCATCCACTTGGTCATCCATCCATGCATCCATCCCGCATGCACTCATCAGGCCCACCCCCAGGTGTCCAGCCTGGAACCAGTCCACAGAGGGGCAGAGGGGCAGGACATGCAACTCTCTGCCAGGAGCACCAGCTGGAGGGAAAGATGAAGCAGGAGGGCAAGTCTCTGGCTCATTACCAAGAGTCAAGTCAGCCAGGGAGTATCAGATGGTGTCTTCCAGCTCTGCGGGTCAGGTGGGATGATTAGAAGGCTGGCATGTGGAGCAAGAAGAATTTGGACCAGAGGGGAAGACTGTCCTATGAGAGGAGCCGGAGTATAGGACTGGGGGCCAGTACCAGAGCATTCTCCACTAATACACTTTTTTATATCATGGTCTTACCTTATCTGTGGCTTCACGTTCCTCAGTTTCAGTGCCCTGGGATCCACTGCAGCCTGAAAGTATTGAATGGAAATTTCCAGGAATAAACATTTCATACATTTTAAATGTGCACTGTTCTGAGTAGGACTAAGCCATTTTGTGACACCCTGCTTGGTTCCATCCAGACATTACTCATCCCTTTATCCATGCTGTATATGCTACCTGCCCACTAGTCACTTAGCAGCCTTCTTGGTTATCAGATCGACTGTAGCAGTATTGTGTGCTTGCATTCAAGTAATCCTTATTTTACTTTATAATGGCCCCAAAGTGCAAAAGTAGTGATGCTGGCAATTTTATTATGGTGCTGTTATAATTTTCTATTTTATTATTAGTTAATAATAACTGAGAATATTGTTATTAATCTCTGTACCTAATATATAAATTAAATTATCATAGGAATGTATGTATAAGAAATAAACAGTACAGTACATACAAAGTTCAGTACAATCTGTGGTTTCAGGCATCCATTGGGCGTCTCGGAACATATTCCCCATGGGATAAGGGGATACTGTTGTGTGCTATCTCTGCTACTTAGACTGCACTCTATCTCAATGCTTAGCAAACTCCTGTTCATCCTTAAAGTCCAGCTCCAATTGACCTCCTATTTTCTGACTTCTGACAAAGTTACAAGTACTTCCTTCTGTTCTGCAGCACTATGCTCCTACCACTCCAGAGACTTCTCACAGAATGTTGCCTGCTTACCCTTCTTTCTCAGTTCTTATCCTTCTGCCACTCTGCTTGGCACTGCAGGAGGGCTGAGTTTGGCCACTGGGAAAATGAAAGGCTGGGAGAGGATGAAGCCTGAGTGTTTTTTCTCCAGGTCTTGGGCAGCGTCTCCAGGAATGGCTGTGACCCCTCATGTCTCCAGCGTGCCTGCAGTTCTTTCAGGGTCCCATGTCCTCCCAGGTGATCCTCTCCCAGGCTGGAACATGACCTTCTCCTTCTGCCCCTCCAGCCTTGGGGAGGAGGCAGCCTCCTGCTGTTACCACCTTAGCTGGTTCACTGACTCCAGGTGGTTCGGCTCTTCTATTCCCAAGATTAAAGTTCTTCCTTTTTAAGTACTCAAGTGCTTCTGGGTTAGACCCTGACCACTGTATTTCCTTTAGAATGTGAGCTCCTACTGGGAAGGATGCCATCTTGGATCCTCAGGGCTAGGACACAGAGAACCAGCCCAGTGTGGGTGAATGGGCAAATGGTAGAATTTGACTTTTCTAACTAGACTCTACTGTTGCTAAACAAAGAGAGAAGGCATGAGGGGAAAGAATACCTCCCTGAGGTGAATAAACATTTGCATTTAAACAACATCAATCATAATAATACTAATGATTTGTGCACAGGTGAAGGCTGAGTAGCTCCTTGTAGTTCTTTGTGTATTGTAAAGTTCAGCACCCACATTGGGCTGTTTTGTTTGACCCAGCTCAGTATTTCTGCTGAGATGGCTGCAGAGTGGCAGAGGCAGAAGAGAAAGGGAAGATAATGTACTGGAGTTGACATCTCAGCCCCAGAACAAAAGGTGAGGAGGAGCGTGGGAGACAGGAGATGATTTAATCATTTCAGACTCATTCAGTGACACCCCATCCCTGCCTTCCTGACTCCAAAGCATCTGGACCCTCCAGTGTCCAGCCAAGTCCCTTCATTAAAATTTCTTGGAACTAGGGCTGAATTGGAAGAAACTCAAGGCCTGTCAGCTTGTCTGCCAGATAAGGTGAGAGGGTGGTGGAAGGGGATATTTCTCTAGAAGTCAATTGGAACTGCAGGGCCAATGGATTTGGGCTTCAAGAAGAGAATGAATGAAAGGGAACTACTGAAAGGCAATGGATTGATCTATCCTGCCTTGGGTGGGGTTCTCCAAAATGCAGAGCCCCAAAGAGACTTGGGTGCTAGGAATCTATTTGGGAAGTGCTCACAAGGAGTAGGAGTGAGGCAGCCAGGTGGGTAAGATAGAGAAGAAGTTGGTCACTGCTGTGAACAGTTGGGGCTCAATCCTAGAAGAAGCCTCTGAATACTATGCAAAATGAATGTAAGAATAGTTCACCCAAAGAACTGGAAGGTGAGACATCCGCCTGCCAACTTCTGTCACTCCAGGGCTTGAATCACCCCAGGTAGGGACACTAAGTCTCTGTGCCTATAGACTTGCTGAGCAAGGGAACAGTGCTTTCAAGATAGTCTTGGAGTGGGACAACCAGGGTGGGCTCCTGAGGTAGGACACTGTTGGTCTGCGTGGGAAATGAGGTCCATTGTGTCATGGAAGATGTGGCATAGGGGCACCCATAGCATCTAACAGTATACAGTCCCAGATGTTCTCTACCCTGAGTTCCACAGCTCTTCCCGCCCCCTCCCCTCCCCTCCCTCCTTCCCTTCCCTTCCCTTCTCTCTCCTTCCTTCCTTCCTTCCTTCCTTCCTTCCTTCCTTCCTTTCCTCCACAAATATTTCCCAAGCACTTACTATGTGCCAAGAACTGTTTATGTGTAAATGTGGGAGGCAGACTGTAAAGAGGTGCATATGCAAATAAGCAAGATGCTTTCAGAGGAGTCTAGTGTTTAAAAAAAAAAGACCACAGAGAAGGAATAGAGAGGAAATGTGAGGAGGGGAAGGGCAGCTGCTTTAGGTCAGGCTTCAAGGTCACTCTGAATTGGACCCTTGAGCACATGATAAGGAACAGCCACATATGTCTCCTGCCACTCATGGCTTCTGATTCAGTGGTTCTGAAAGTTTGAAGTTTTAGGGACTGGTCCTGTTGCTTGGCAAGCAGAGGCTCCAGGTGCACTGGGGAAAAAAGAATGCCTGCCTCCTGCCAGCCTTTAGACCCCCTCCCAGGACAATAGGCGTCTAATATCTGCCAGGCAGTCCGCACGCTAACCCCCTTGGCTATCCCTACTGTTTTCCTTTTCTTATTCTCCTGTCAAGGAACCAATTTTCATGGAACCAATTTTCATGTAGCAAACTTACCAGTTGTCTCCTAGGTCCCAAGAACTGGGTTAAGAATTTGATATCTAGCTGGGGATTTAGCTCAGTAGTTCCACCACCTGCCTCACAAGTGCAAGGTTCCAAGTTCGATCCCCAGTGCCAAAAACATATAAACAAAAAAAGAATTTGACATCTATCACTGATTGGGTACTCATAGACAGAGTTTGGGGTGCTAGATATTTATTAGGGATCTACCCTGGGAAAGGATTAGACAGTAAGAGGTCCATGGGAATGCAGGCCCTACAAAGCCTCAGTGCCCAGCAGGAGCTGGCAGAGCTGCTCTGCATTGGGCTGAGATAGCCAGACCTTTAAACTCCCATTTGTTCAGTCACTGGATGCAGGCTGCCCCGGGAAGGGTGTGACCTTGGCCAGGTGGCTCTTCGAATCCGAGGCAGACTTGAAGTGTGGACAGCTGGAGTGTGTCTGCTGCCTGCACTGCCCATACCTGGCGGCCAGGCCCTTCTTAAGGGAGTCTGGGAAGCCTCTCTCTTTATCTACCATGACAGTCATGATTGGACTTATCCCTGGCACAACCCACAGGTGTAGGAATTAACAGGTCCAGTTTACAGGTGAGTACATAGCGGTTAAACAGCCTCTCAAAAAGCAGTTTTCATAAGGTAAGTTTGAGTTAGAGCCAGAATTCAAACCCAGCAATGCCCTCCACCAAAGTGTCATGGTCTCTTCACCATCCCAGAGTGTCCTTTACTCTGGAGATTCATTTTTGTCCATTCCTTTTATGACAACTGGATGCATTAAGGATAATTTCCCCTGAGTTCTAACCCCTAAATTTGTCCTTAGTTTCCAGCTTCCTTATTTCTTATTTCTTATTTCTTCTTATTTCTCATTTCCTTATTCATTGAAAGCCACCCAATTTCAGCCCTTATGGTCCAAGTAAGGGCCTATTTCCTGCTCCTGAATAAGGCATGTGACCCAGGCTAAGTCAATCAGTGGTTCAGTCTTCCCTGACCCCGAAATTGGTTCACAGCTGGCACATGACCTGAGGGGAGCCAATCAGAATGAATTCCAAGACATTTGTAGGAGCTGCCAGAAAGGGTTGCTCTTTCTAGCTGTACTTGAACCTGACACTGGAACAATTAGAAATAGAGCTCAGGTATGTTCCAGTTATTCAGTGCTGAGTAATAAACTGCCCAAAACTTAGTGGCTTAAAACAGTGATAATTTTTTGTTTCTCACAATTGTGTAGGTTGACAGGGCAGGGCTTCTCCATATGCTGTTGGCTGGAATCATTCCTGTGGCTGCATTCACCTATGGCTAGGCTCGATCCACAGAGCAAGAAACAAAAGTGTGGGGTGGTGGGCATGGTCTGCCCCAGGTGCAGGCAGCAGGAGATGCACATTTGCAGAGAGCTTAAAAATGACAGTAACACTGCCTACAAGTCCATTTGCCTTTTTTTTATCATGACTTGGAGCTGTCAGTTCTAGACTATGTGAGTAATAAAATACCCCTGCCCACTGAGGCAGACCACCTTCCCCTTCATTACAAAGGCCTCTTCCAGGACCTGGAACATTGTGGTGACTGTTAGCTGGGGTATCTCAACTGTCTTTTCCGTGTGGTATCTCCTCTTCCAGGTCCTCTCCACAAGGACCTTTACTTCAGCACAAAGGCCCAGATTTCCTCAGTGTACCACAGGGTTCCCAGACGGAGCATCCAAAGCATAGCACAATGGACAAGCGCTGATCAAACCTCTCCTCACCCCACACATGCCATTATCCCAGTGGGCGAAGCAAGGCACTTGAGTGAGCCCAGTGCTTAGTGCAGGAGGGGGCTTGTATGAACCCTGGGAAACGTGCAAGGCTACCAGCATAACTGTCTACCATACAGGTGCCATCTTACCACCAGGTGAGGAGAATCAAGCAGAGCTCCAGCTGCCAGGCAGGCCCCTTGAAGGAATCAGATTCTCTCAAACTGGTAATTTCAGGAGGTTATAATAAAGGGGCTAGTTACAAAGGTGTCAGTAGAATTTAAGGTACCAACAAAAGGTGGTGCAGTTCCTCTGGGCTGGTAATAGTGGGGAGCCTTTACTACAGCTAGGTCCAAAAGACAAAGGCCTGAATGGAAGTGATTTCCAGAACCCAGAGAGAGAACCTGTGGCTAGGAGAGAGCTTCCTGATGGGATCTGAGGCCTATGGAGAGGAAAGAACCTGGAAGGGAGAAATATTCCACCTCCACTCTTCTCCCTGCCTTGTATGGCCTGCCATTGCTCCCTACTGGCTGAACACCACTGGTAGCCAGAGGCCAAGGGAGCCCACTGATGCCTCCATGCAGCCCAGGCCCCACAGAGCAGGGCGGACAAAGGCACAGAGCAGAGAGGTAGGGTCCACAGAAGGTGCTTAGCACCCAGGCCCACCCTTGGGTAACCTGAAGATAAAAACCAGGGTTGCACAAAACAAAGAGGCTAGATAGGGAGAAACTGGGTCCTGAACACATCATTTCAGCCTGAAGCAGTTCTATTCCTGGGCTTTCTCCAAACATAGGCTAATCAATTCTCTTTTTGATTAGGCCAATTAGCGTTGGTTTCTATCTCGATACCCGCCACTCCCACTGAGGAACTGGCTCTGGGGGCAAGGATATATTCCCTCCTCACCAGAGCCAAGGAGCCAGAGGGCAGGCCCACACTACAGGTGAGCAAGCCAAGGCTCAGAGACAGTAAGGGACTTGGTAGGTCATCCAGGTCATTAGCAGCAGAGGTGGGATCTAAAGATGACCCTGTCTCAGTGTTCCAGCCATGTCTAGCCACTCTCTGTCCCCAGAATATGCCATATTCTCCTGCCTCTGCATCTGCACTGGATTGAATACCAACACCCCCACCCCCCACCCCATGGTCACATGTGTGAACATCTTGACCCCAAGTTCCTGTGACCTGATTTGGATGTAGAGGTGTAAGCAAGTCAAGAATCTCAAGATGAGATCATACTGGATTTGAGGTGTGCTCTAGATCCAAGAAGAGTGTTGTTATCAGAGAAAGGTGAGGCGGAGGTAAGGAGAGATGCCAGGGAAGGCTGGGTGAGAGAAGAGAACAAAGTGGAGATTGGAGGGGCCAAGGTGGGTTAGCTACCCACAACTGTTGAAAGTTAGGACTGAGGCATCATAGAGATCTACCCTCAGAGCCTTCAAGAAAAACAAACCCTGATCACTCCTTGCTTTTAGACTTCTGGCCTCTAGAACTGTGAGTGAATACATTTCTGTCATTGAAGACATGAAGTTTGTGGTGATTTATCATAGTGGTCTCAGGAAAGCAAGAAGGAGCCCATGTCCATGTCATTTCATTGGCCTGGGCCAAAGTTCCTTCTGTTCCCTGGTCTCTGCTCACTTCTGTTCCTTAGTGCTTGTAAGTAGCTAGACCTGTCAGGAAGAAAGGACACATTTGAAGGCCTCACTTTCACTGTCACTTGTCTGTCTTTCCCCCTTGCCCTGCAGGTCTAAGCTCAGATACCACCTCCTGCAAGAAGCCTTCCCTGTGTTCCTGTCCTCCTCCCTGCTCGCACAGTCTCCACATGACTGAGCCGGCCACACTGCTGGCACTGTTTATGGACATGGCTTGTTCTCCACACCCACACTGAACTGGGCTCTCCTCAAGGGCAAGGGCAATGCTTGGCTCATCTCTGTGGCTGTAGCTGTGCCTAATAAGACTGGACCCAGTAGGGACAATCACTGATGTTTGCTGAATAAAACAGAATGTTCCCCTCCCATTCTGCCTCACCTCTGGGACCCTTACCCCAGGGGAAAATGTTTTCTGAGTGCACCAGGCACAAGCCTGAGGCCCTGGTGGCAAGTGGTGGGACACCTGCCCTTGAGTCTGGCCATACCTTTGCATGACCCTCCTGCCTGCATAGCCAAGGCCCTGTCAGAGGCAAGACAAACAGCTAGGCTGATAGCTTATAATGTCAGAGATGATGGAAACAGGGAGGCGATGGCTGAAAGAATGGGTTGGGGACGCTTGTCATAACTTTATTTGTGGGAGGTGAGTTCCTGTCAGCCGAGTGATGGATGGTGGCAGGGCGGGCACAATACAGACCCTGCCACTGCATCTCTCCCCTCTCTCTAAGCCAAATGACTTTGGGGATGAAAAATGACTTTCCTGGGAGAGCGGGGGGAGGGGTGCTACAAGGGGAGGGGCAGTGTGTTTGGCACCTTGGAAAGACTTCAGCTTTCTTCTTGCTGAGAGTTGAATTTTGCTTGGTCCAGCCTGAATGTTTCTTTCTTCATCTCATCCTTTCTTCCTTCTTTCCAAGGAGATTATTGATGATAACAGATACCTTGGCTACCTTAATTCCTGAAATTGCATTAAAAATTGTATCCTTTCACAGATGAGAAAACCAGGTCTTGAAGAAGGGGAACTAACATACTCAGAGATCCCCATGAAGGAAGTAGAGGACCTGGGATTTGAACCTAGGCCCAGTGACTCTCAAGCCTGACCTCTCTGCAGATATGTGGTGAGGGCCACAGAAACAGTATGTACCACGTTCCCAGGAAGCCCAGTGAAGAGTGCGATAGATCCGATGGAATCAGGAAAGGCTGCCCAGAATAGGTGACATTGGACTTGGTCCTTGAAGGTGAATAAAATGTTACCTGGTAGAGAAAGAAGGCAACTACTAGAAAAAGAGGGTATTGCAGAATGGGAAAAAAAAAAAAGGTATTTGCCTACATTTTTGTTTGCTTATCCGAAATCAGTTACTTTCTAACCGAACCTTGACCTGGGGGCATAATCTAAATGGCTCTGGGGTTGACCAAGCTGTTCATGAAGTTGTAGTTTCCTTGTGGGTGATTAGTTTGGAAATAGGAATGGGAATGATTCTACCCAGTGAAATATGAGGAATGTTTATTTGAGGGCTTCTGGAAACAATTTTTCTGTTGTGTTTTGTTCTCAGAAAGGAAAAAAATCCCTCCTCTGTTGCAGGGCTTGGCCACAACATCTAGAAGTCTGACAGCCATCATGTGACCAAGTGGCTAGAGGTAACATCCTGCTGATGACACAGTGAGAAGATGGTGAGGATATCCTCAAGCCACTGGCTTAATGACACCTGTAGCCAGCATATATCAAAACCTAATCTTTGAGTTGATACATTTTTCTCATGGTTAAGCAGCTAGGTTGCTGGTTTCATTTTTTGCAGCCCAAATCATTCTGACTGATATAAGGTGAAGAAGATACTAAACCAAGTGGTTGTTTTCACAGCTCAGGCTAAAGGGACAAAAGATGGTGAAGGTCAAGGGTATAGGGTTCAAGTCCCAGCTTAGCTTCTTTCTATCTGTGTAACCTTGGGTAAGTCACTTAACATCTGTGAGATTAAGTTCCTGGAGATAAGAATAATATATCAAAGGGCTTTGATGGTACAATGAGATAGTGCATGAAAAGATCTCCTTAGGTATATAGTCCTCAGCGTGTCATACTGGTAGCCCCTATTGTTACTGTCATTGTTGTATTTTTACCTCCATGGGAAGCATTTGTAATCACCCCATTCCCACTTTAAGGCTGGACTTGTCTGAGCCCCTACTTGCTCAAGTCCAGCCCCCAACACTGGCAGTTAGGTTGCTTTGAGGCCTTGGAGGTGCACCCCAAGATCAGGAGGAGAAGGAAGGTACAGAAGGAGCCCCTGGTACCCCTGCATCACAGTATGCAGCAGTTGTCATGGTGGGGGTGACGTTCTGTGCCTATAGGTCAGCCCAAGTGGATGATCTCAGAGCTCTTCCCTCTTGGCCAAGGCTCTGGTCCTTTCGTATCTCAGACAACTAAGTTGTTCTGCATCTTAGAGTCCTTGATAGCACTAAGAAGCGGGTATTAGCAAAGGAGAAGGACACAGTAGGCAGAAGAAGCTGTCCACCCCCAACACAGTGAAACTCCTGCTTGGGCCAGCCCTTTCCTGTTTGGGGGTCTGGCTTAGCTTGGGGCTTTGCTCTCTCTCCTTGACTGTTTGACTTTCTGGCTCTCCACCACAGCAGGGTTTGGCTTCTGAGACGTGTTCCTTAGGTCACACTGAGCTGGCTGGCTCCTGCTGTCCAACATGTCCATTGTGAGGGTCTGCTTCCACTCTGCTATGCTTGCTCCTCTCCTCACATTGAGCCTGGCTTCTGGGAGCCATGCCTCTTTTCTCTAGTCCTGTGGTCCCCATAGGAGTGGGTACATTTTTACGTGGCTCCATCTCTCTGGCCATAGTTAAGTGGGCCAAGGGTGGGCACCTGACCAAAGCTAGACTTTTAAAAATCCATTGGATTTTAAAACCTGGGGGCAGTGTCAGTCTCTGTCAGAGGCACCGTCTGTGAGATTCACTTCTTGTCCTAGTCACTTTCTCATCGTTGGGACACGATACCTGACACCCAGAACTTGAAGGAGGAGAGGTCTACTTTGGCTTACAATTCAGAAGTTCTGTCCATGTTTGGCAGGTTTAAACACACAAACAAGGCTGGGGATTTAGCTCAGTGGTTTCGCTGCCTGCTGTGCAAGTGCAAGGACCTGAGTTCAATCCCCAGTACCAACAAAACAAAACAAAACAAAAACCCCCCACAGAAACAGTATGGTAGAAGGGCCTGGGTGGAGGAAAGCCACTCACATCATGGGGGCCAGGAAGCAAGGCGTTGGAGAGGGAGATAAACCCTTCCAGGTCGCGCTTAGTGACCTGTCTCTTCTGACCAGACCCTAGCTCCTAACAGCAAGTCAGCTATAGTACCCCTGTGATCCAGTCACCTTCCAAAAGCCCTGTCTATGAGCACATGAGGCCTTTGGGGGACATTCTTGATCTAAATAACATATTTGGAAGTTACAGGTAGTTATGTCTCCCACTCTGTGGAAGGAGTCAGGGTGTCAAGGAATCAGGTGAGAAGATGAGGCAGGCAGAGACCATGAGAGCTGGTCCTGGAAGCCTCCAAGTAGTTGGGGCCTGATTTCCCTAGATTGAGCCTTTCCTAGATACCGGGAGCCAATATGGCCTCCTTTCTGCCTTAATGTATTCAAGTTGAATTTCTGTCCCAGTGATAAGAACCCTGACCAACGCCTTCTCAAGCCCCTCTCTGTTCCAAGCATGGCCTGCCCTCTCCATGTAGGGTCTTTGCCCTCAGGATGGCTTTGAGAAACCACTCCAGCCTACCCATTTCCAACCTCAGCCAGGGCACAGGATGAGGCCTGGTCTCTGGCCTCCCTGCTCTCACCTTCCCACCCTTCTCTGCTTGAGTGACCTTGCTCACTCTCATGGCTCAGCCCTAATAACCCCAATGTAGTCCTAACTCTTCAGCACTTAGTTCCATTCTGGCCCCATTGGGGCATCTACCTTTGAAACGTGTGGAGATATGCTGATACCTAATGGGGATGCTGAGAAGTCTTCTTGAAGGCAACTATTGGGGTGGTAGTGGAAGGAGACTCCTGGGGCCAGGTAAAGCCCCTTAGGCCATGGACACCAACAGGCACTTGACTAGCTTATCCAGCAGGGTAGCTGGAAGGTGAAGGCTGGGGACAGGAAGCTCTGGCCAGGGTCCATGGGGAGGAATTTGTAACTTGGGCTGCTGAAGGGGTGGAGGAAAGAAATGAAGAATTCAGTGAGGGGTGGGGGGAGACAGAGAACTTAGCCAAGTGCAAGACCAGATGCTACATTATGCAAAGACTAAGAGAGAACCCGGTGGCAGGGGGATCCCCCCAAGCCTTTGGAAACAGGGAATTTTTTATCTGAAGGAGGGTGGGATATAGTGGCTAAGAGGGTGGGTCAGTCTATTCAGGGTACTATGAAAATAATGTAGAGTAAGTGGTTTATAAACAACAGTATCTATTTCTCGCAGCTCTGGAGGCTAGACAGTCCGAAACCATGGAGCCAGCAGGTTGGCAGGTGCCAGCAGGTGACCTGCCCCTCATGGGCAGCCCCTCCACTGGTCCTCAAACAGTGGCTGGATGAGCGAAGCTCCCTTGGGCTTCTTTTATGAGAGCACTAATTCTGTTCAGGAGGGCTCTGCCCAAAGGCTTCACCTCTTAATATCATCAAAACAGGGATTAGGTTTCAACGTATAAATTCTGGGGAGACGCAAACAGAGGACATGTGTAGGGGTCACACCACCTTATTCTAAGATCTGGTTACACATGGCTATGTGATCCTGGGCAGGTTACCTAACTCTTCTGAGCCTTCAAATAGAATGGTTGTTAGAATTAAGTGAGGGCTGAACATATAGCTGACATATGCTAGGCCTTGAGATAATGACCCAAATTCTAGTTCAGAGCCTCTAAGGACTTGCCCAAGGCCATACAATCAACAGCATGGTGGACACAGGCTGAAAACTCAGGGATGCTTGGTCCCAGAGCTATAAGAGTAACCACTGAGCTCTCCTGCCACCTGAAGGTAGATTTCTGGAGCCAGGACCAAGGCCAGGGCCCAGAGTTCAGGGCTGGGTTTCTGTTCTTGTTCTGCTCCCTGGTGCTGGCTCAGCCAACAATGAGGAAGAGTTGACTCTGCTCCCCCCTCTTCCTCCCTCTTTTCCTCCTCCCTCTCCTGGACAGTATTTCCCTGGGGCGCCCGTTACCAATTTGCAGAGCAAAAGCACGCACAGGCAGTTCAGGGGTGGCGCGAGCTCGGCGGCTCTGGTATTGTTTTTAATTCAATATTTTGTCCCTGTGCGCCAGCCTCCTTTATTGGATGAGAACACTGTTATTGGATCCTGCCCTGCAGGAGAAAATGCAGGCTTCCCTGGGACGATGGCAGCTGGCTTGTTCTAGAGTCTGATGAGTCAAGGCTGGGTGAGACGACAGCAGAGCGTTCCAGAAAATCTGGTGCTTACAAGCTGTTCTGTGTCATGCACAAAAATATTAACATATGTACTCTCAACCTTTCCCCTTGCCCTCCCTTCCAAGGAGCACAGAAGCTCGGGAGGCGGCCTTTAAGGCGCCCTCTCCCTTTCCCTGCACACCTGCCTCATCCCTTGGCCCTCCTGATTTCATCTCCACTCTTCTCTGCCTGATGGTACAAGCCTGGAGCACCTCTTGCCTCAACAAATGGTCTGTCCCGCTCCCCCTGTAATGGTCTCAAACACATTGCTGTCGTTATTGATCAACTCATTTGGGATCTTCTGAAAGCCTGAGACAGGGTTTGGGTGGGCGGAGTTTATTTGGGGAGTGATCCTGGAAGTAGGAGAGTTGGAAGGAAGATAGGAAAGAAAAAGCAGCCAGTAAAAGGCTTATTGAGCAGGTTACATTGAGGGCACCAAGGACTGGATCCCACCAGAGACCTTGGGTTCCAGGAACCACCACATGCCTTAGATTCTCACACTCGGAGAGTGAGGAGTTGGGTATTTATCTACCAAGAGCTGTCAGGCTGAGACCCTTATGGAGTGTGGGGCTACTAATCCTCTCAAAGCTTTGACCTGTTTCAGAGGCAGGCAAAGTGTGCTGCAGTTGTTGGAGAAGGCTGCAGGTAGGGACCATGGTCCTGGCAATTGCAGATCCACCTGAGGTATGGGGAGCTGTAAGGCTAAGGGGATGTGGCCAAGGGCAGCAGGTTACCTTCTTAAATGTAAAGTTCTCTGATGGCTTCCTTCTGCTCTTTAGGGGAAAGGCCCAAATCCTTGCCTCTCTTCTACTAGGCCTCAGTGAGCTAGCTCCTGTCCACCTCCGCTTTCTCCCCTCACCCCTCACCTCCTCACCACTCTGCTTTCTGCCCTCTCTACCTGAGTCCTGGCCATTTTGGCTTCCTCTCTGCTCCTTGAATGTGCTTTCTCTCACCACAGGACCTTGATACACACTAATCCTGCTGCCTGGTCCTTCTAAACCACTTAGATAATCCTACACACCCTTTAGACCTCTAGGCAATCTGACACTGTCTTCCAGGCCTGATCATATTCCCTCTGTCCTCCATGAAGAGGTCTAGGGTCCTTGTCTTCTACACCTGTGTGATTATGTAGTTAGTGTTTATCCTCCCCATCAAACTTAATTCCAGGACCCAGCACACTGTCTGGCACATGGCAGGAACTCAATAAATGTTTTGTTGGAAGAATGAATAAACGAATGAATGAATGAATGAATGAAAATTCTATGAAGGCCTTTTTGTTGCCAATTCAGATATTGGATATAGCTCAGTGGTTCTGCCACCTGCTTTGCAAGTGCAAGGTCCCGAGCTTTATCCTCGGTACCAAAAAAAAAAAAGCCCCAGATATTGGATATAGAGATAAATTCTAGAGAAATTGAGACCCTATATTTGTTCATATAGGAAGGACACAAATTAGGGAGAGAAATGAACTGAAATTTGAGTGAGATGGAGGGGAGAAGAGAGATTTTTGGCTGGGAGTGTGTGGACTAGACAGTGGAGCTGTAGACAGGGGAAGGAGGATGTCAGGAAATTTCAATTCTTGCTATTCAATAATGTCCCTTTCCTGCTTTGCCAGAAACTTTTCCAGATTTGAATTCTGTATGAGATGCTCCTTTGGGTGCACTTCTTTATGAAGACTGGCCTGAGGCAGTTCACTTCTTAGAGTCCATAACAACATATTCTGTGTACTCTAGCAGCACCACAATGTGGTGAAAAGACCAGAGACTTTTGAGTCACACTAATTTGGGTTCAAATCGGTGTTAGTTTTTCCTAGCTGACCTTAGGCAGGCCACTCACCCTCTCTGGGCCTTGGTTTTCCCCATATGTAAAGATAGGGAGATCTCCTGGCCTTGTGTAGGGTAGGAAGTTTGTGGAGCAAACAGAAGCCCAGTGCCTAGTATATGGTTCTGATGCTGAAAAAATAATGCTGCTATTGAATAATCGATGACTTCTTAAGCCAATATTAATTAAGCACTTACTCTGTGCCAGGCATAGTTGCTCTTGTTGAGTCCTCTGGCCACACCATGAGTTAAATGCTCTTGATGAAGTCTGTTAAGAGCTCACTGAATCCTACATCCTCTTCTTCATGGACCCACAGAGGGATTACATTTCCTGGGCTTCCTCCTTGGGAGGGGCCATGTAATTCCTTTCTGGACAATGGCATGAGAGTGGGAGTGAAATATACCACTTGCAGGGTGGATGCCTCTCCTGTGATCATGGTGGCTATTTCCACCCACCAACAGGAGGCAGAGGTCTTTGAGGCGCAAGAGGATTGTAACAACATGAGGTGGGAAAACCTGGATGCCTGTGTCAGCATGTAAAATTCCCTGTGCCTGAAACCCTCATGGATTATCATGAGAGTCAACATCAGATAGCTGGTGTTAATGGCAGTAGTCAGACTATTCCAATGTGGTGTTTGTGTCCACATTGTATGGATGATGGGAAAGAGGCACAGAATGATGAAGAGACTTGCTCAAGGTTCCACAGCACAATGTGGCAGAGCCAGGATTCTAACTGCAGAAGGTATACAAAACACAATTCATGCTGCTCTCTACTTAGTAGGCCTTCACTAAACATTTGTTGAATGAATACAACATGAATGACTCCCTACCATTAGTTTAAGGACCCAGTGAAAAAATAGTTCAAAGATACATTACAGAACAACTGCCCCCCCGTTAAGATGTATTGGTCTTCTCCACTGGGTTATAGGGTTTTGGAAGCCATATGCTTTATTGTACTCATTAAAAACCTTCCACTGGGCCGGGGATTTAGCTCAGTGGTTTTGCCACCTGCTGCGCAAGCACAAGGACCCGAGTTCGATCCCCAGTACCAAAAAACCCCAAAAAACAAAAAACCTTCCACTGTGCCTAGCACTGTGCTGGTACACTGTGGGTGTTCAAACCAGCTGCTTAATTGATTTCTTATAGGTGGCATGGTCTGGGTGTTTATAACTGTTTCAAATGGTGAGGAAGTACCTTGAAATTATTGTCCTTCTTGTATATGCTATGAAATAGTGACAGATTAATTTTAAAATGAGGAAATATATGATTTTGTGTGAAATCTAATGCCATCTTTGACTAGGCTCCCCTCCAGAAAGGGGCCTAGATAGGGAAGATGCACAGAGGAATCCTTTCTATCTTTGTTTTATTCCTTCATCTATGCTTTTCTTTTTCTCATATCTTCTTTTAATTTATGCTACTTCTGTGCTTCATGTATCTTTGTAAGTCACCTGAAATCCTTTCTGGAATAAGGTGGTGATATAAATAAAAACATATAACATAAATATAAAATGTAGCAAGCTCTATAAAAACCTATTCCTAAAATAACAACAGTGGCTATTTCTCATGGAGAGAAATCGGACGATTAGACATGTGTTGTGGGGCACCGTGCATGCAAAGGGGACAGATGCGTACAATTTTACAAAACTCAAGACATGGACATTACAGCCAACTTCAAGAAATATCATGATGATTAAAAAGTGATTTTTATTACTTGCTTTTACAGATATTTATTTATTTTAAATATTTTATTACTTCTACAACACTGGTGCAAGATAGAAATTGAGAAAGTATAAATAAGCAAAAAGAAAAATATTACAGCACCTGTATGTCACTATTCAGAGAGCATCACCACTAACCTGCAGTCACAAAGCCTTTGCATCCTCTCTATGTAAGATTTGGAGAGAGGGTCCCAGAAGATGCTGAAATTGGGCATGGATGTGTGGACAGAAGAGCTGAGGTGCAGGGGATGGGTAGAACTGCCTTGGGGCCCAGAGCAGTGATCCCAGCACTGAGGATGGCTACCAATCTCTGCAAGGTGCAGTGTGGCCCTGTTGTTGTGAACATGGCCCTATTGCTAGGAGCCCTCATACCTGCAGGCACCTGCAGCTTCTGCAGCACTGAGAATGATGATCTGGGAAGGGCAGAGCAGGAGTGGCACAGGCAAGTCCCCTTTTGCAAGTAACTTGAGAGCAGCAGGTGCTAATGAAGCAATAGAGCAGAAGATCCCTGGAGAACACCAGCCAGGAAGAGATAAGACATCTGCATACCCAGAAACAGCTCCACCCTCCAAGAGAGCTGGGCTGAGCTTCTCACCCTGGTGAAGGTGGAGGAGGCTCTGAGTCAGAGAATGTTGACTAACATCAGCGTAGCATCATGTGTATACACAGGATGTCAGGCCTGGGAAAAGTTTGGTCTTCTAAATATATAGCACATTGCTATGCATATGCTTCTTTCTAAATGAAAGTTTGCAATTTCCCCATGAGTAGAGGATTTTTTGAAACTACAAAGGTTGAAGTAGATCATTTTCTTGAGGCTTGTTTCTCAAAACACCAGTTCTGCAGGATGCTGTCAAGTGTTACCTGAAAGATGGCTTCTGTGGTCAAATGGGCTTGGAAAATATTGGGTAAGACAATGCTGAACAGTTTTCTTCCTACAAGATGGCTCAGAGATTTTAATATAGTAATGGCATTATGATACTCTATGAGAAGGTGCAAATTTAGTCCTGCTCCTCTAGTCAACTTATGTTGCAAAAAATTCTATGCCTTTATTGTTTTTTTTTTCCATTTAGTTTACTGGTACATTTTAGGTACACAATACAGTTACATTCATCATTGGGGTCTTGTACAGTTACATGATGTATCTTGGTTCTTATTTTTTCCCCATTCCCCTCCTCTCCCTTCACCCCCTGCACCCTTCCCTATTTACAAAGACCTTGTTTCCATGTTTTTCCTTTTCTCATATTTTTTCTTTCCCCTTCTTTCCGTTCCCCTTCCCCTCTCACTTCCCCTGTTCCTTTAGACATTTTCTTCCTATTTCACAGTATCAGTTATACATTTTTATTCTTATTACACTTTTAGTTTTTCACACCAGAGAAACTACTTGATATTTATACAAGTGTGTCCTATTTATTGCACTTAAGAGTATGGCCTCAATGTGCATCCTCTTAGCTATAAATATCTCTAGTTTCTCATTCTTTATGGCTGAGAAGTACATCATTTTATTTTTAAAAAACCCCACATCTTCTTTATCCAGTCTCCAGTTGATGGGCAATTGGGCTGTTTCCCAGTTTTAGCTATTACAAACTGTGCCTCTATAAACATGGGTATGCATATATCACTGTGGTATGATTCTTTTAATTCTTTTGGGAAGATACCCAGTAGAGGAATACCTGGGTCAAATGGGGCTTCCAATTCTAGTTGTTTGAGGTATCTCCATATTGATTTCCACAGTGGTTGCACCAGTCTGCACTCCCACCAATAATAGGGTTCCTTTCTCCCCACAACCCTGCCACCATTTGCTATTGGTTGATTTCATGATAGCAGCCATTCTTCCTGGGGTGAGGTAGAATCTCAGTGTTGTTTTCATCTGCATCTCTTGAATGACCTGTGATGTTGAACATTTTTTCATATTTATTTGCTGCTTTTACTTCTTTGAGAAATGTCTGTTCATTTCAGATGGCCATTTTTGAATTGGGTCTTTATATTTGGGGGGTCTGGGGCACATTTTATGTCTGGATTTCCCTAAGCTGAAATGGCATATCAGAGCCCCAACCCCTTTCCTGAAGAATGTGCAAATGGCCTACTGCTTCACTGAACCAAAGGTTATGCCTCCTTTTGCTGTGTTCTTGGAGTATATGTCAGCGGTGAAGTGGGAGCAAGCAAAGGAGTTCCTAAGGTTTCTAAGGAAACGTAATTGTATTAAATTAACAGTGTTCCATTTATTCAGAGGGCCAACATAGGTCCTCTAGGAACTCCAGAAAAAGCCCTACCAGATGTTGTGAATCTAGAAGAAGAGTTAACTAGGATTATGGAAGACCTGAAAACCTCAGCTTCTCAGGCTTGTGAAACTCGTCTTGTAAAATTTATTAAGGAGCTCTTGGTTAAACAGAAAAACCACCAAATGTTTTTGGAATGGCAAATTTTGGATTACAAAAGATTAGGAGAATATAGCCAGCAGAGAAGACTGTCTGAAAATCCTGCTGGGGCATCTGTATCTGGTGAAGACACTTAAACCTCTGGGGGCAGCACAGCAAGTCTCAGTGCAGTCTAACTCAAAGTTGGCTATATAATAGTCTTGGTCTTTCCATTTGCCTGAAGGCTACTTCCTTTTCTATTTTCCTAATTTTCATTGTCATGCATGGAAATAAATATGTGTTGCATTATAATTATGTGCAAAGAGGTTATTGTAAGAGAATGTTTATTTCCACCAATGCGGGATTGATGAGAGACCCCCGAGGGACAGTGGGTACATTAGACATACATGAATAAATAAAAATTTCCCTATATTTGGGGGGTCTGATTTTTTTTAGTTCTTTATATATTCTAGATAGTAGACCTTTGTCTGAGGAACAGGTGGTAAACATTTTTTCCCACATTGTAGGTTGTCTCTTAGCTCTCTTGGTGGTTTCTCTTGCAGTACAGAAGCTTTTTTTTTTTTTTTTGTATTAAATTCTTTTATTGGTACATTGTAGGTATACAACACAATTACATTTC
>NW_004624842.1:1940612-1957869 GCF_000247695.1 Heterocephalus glaber | reverse complement strand
GGTGGCCCGGAAGCCCCTTCTTCTGGGCCAGGAGCAGTGGGACAGAAGGTGGTCCAAAAGCCCTTTCCTCTGGGCTGGGAGCAGCGGGAGGGATGGTGACTGCGAAGCCCCTTCCTCTGGACCAGGAGCAGTCGGACAACGGCTCAGAAGCCCCTACCTCTGGGCTGGGAATAGTGGGACTCAGTACCTTGGTCTGGTGGTCTGGTGTCCTCTGCGCCTTGATAATGTGGAATCAGGTGGCTGCCTGTCTGCAGTGCGGTGATTCGATGTCTTCCGCGCGACTCAGGACCTCGGTAGGACGTGCACAGACCTGCCTGTCTGCAGTGGGCTGATTCGGCGTGTTCAGCGGCACTGGGGACCTCGGCAGGGTGTGGGCAGACCTGCCTGTCTTCAGCGGGGTGGTTCGGCGTCTTCCTCGTGACTCAGGACCTCGGTAGGGCGTGCACAGACCGCAGAAGCTTTTTAATAAGATGAGATCCCAGTTGTTGATTCTTTCTGCTAGTTCCCGTGCTACTGAGGATTTGTTCATAAAGTCCTTCCCTGTGCCAATGTCTTTGAGAGTTCTACCTAACTTGTCTTCCAGCAAGTTGAATGTTTCTGTTTTAATATTTAGATCTTTAATCCACTTCAATTTTAGTTTAGTGGATGGTTAAAGGTGGGGGTCTAGTTTTAATCTTTGGCAAGTTGAAATCCAGTTGTTCCAACACCATTTATTAAAGAGGCTATCTTTCCTCCAGTGAGGGTGTTTGGCTCCTTTGTGCAAGGTGAGGTAGCTGAGTATGTCTGGAGTTGTTTCTGCATCTTCTAATCTATTCCACTGATCCTTGGGTCTGTTTCTTTGCCAGTACCATGCTGTTTTTATCACAATGGCTTTGTAGTACAGTTTTGAGTTGGGAATTGTGATACCCCCTGCTATGACTCTGTTGCCTAGAATTGCTTTTGCTATTCTAGGTCTCTTCTGGTTCTAGATGAAGTTTTGAATTGTTTTCTTTAGTTCTGTAATATGGGATTTCAATTGGGATTGCATTGAATCTATATAGCAGTTTTGGAAGTATGACCATTTCACTATATTGGTTCTTCCTACCCAGGAACAGGGGATGTCTTTCCATTTTCTTATATCCTCTTCGATCTCTTTTTTCAGAGGTCTATTCCTTTATTGTTACTGATGTTAATTTCAGCGATAACTTCTGGAATGATTCAGGGTACCTAGTGGGTATTAATCAAATCTTCAGTTTATCCATTGGTCACAATAGCTTCCAGTGACAGGAATGTCATTCTATGATGGTACTTACTCTGCCTACATACTTTGTATATCTATTACTATAATACAAATTATCAAAACATTTAGGAGGCTAAAACAATGAAAAGTATTTATTGTGTTGCTGTTTTTGTGGACTAGGAATTTAGAGATAGCCTAGATGGGTGATTCTGGCTCCCTATGGCTCATGATGTTGCAGCCATCTGTGGGGTTGATTGGAATCAGTGGCCCCACTTCCAAGGTGGCCCCAGTGAATCTTAGTTTCTGGTATTCAAGCCCTGTGTAGTCCCCTCCCACAGCGAATAGATATGACTTATGCATCTATGTGGCATGTGGAAATGATGGATGGTGAATTCTAAAACAAGGTAAAAAAATTCACCATGTTTTCTCCTCTGCTCCCTTGGATGACTTGTCCTGGGAGAAGTTAAACATCTTGCTATGGAAACCCTCAGGAAGCTGGATAAAGAAATCTATGTGGTGGACTGGGGATATAGCTCAGTGGCACTGTGCCTGCCTCTTAAGTGTGAGTCCTGAGTTCAATCCCTGGTACTGGAAAAAAAATATTAAGAAGAAATCTATGTGACAAGACTGAGGTCTCCAGCCAAGAGTTGATGGCAACTTGCTGGCCAGGTGAGCGAGCCATCTTGGAAGTGACTGATGTCTAGACCATGACCTCATGAGAGATCACAAAACTAAATTATCCTGCTAAGCTATTTCTAAATTCCTGGTTCATAGAAATTGTGTGAGATAAATAAATGTTTATTGTTACCTTAAGTCACTAAACTTTAGGGTAATTTATAATACTGCAACATATAACTAATATGCATCCTCAGTGCTCAGACTGGATAATAAACAGCTACTTCAGCTCATGGGCTAAGGAAACTGCTTACTTCCTGTCTTTGCACATTTTCTTTGGCTATAGCAAAAAACCTGATCTGGGTAATTTATACAGAAAATAAATGTATTTCTTACAGTTCTAGAGGCTAAGACGTCCAAGGTCAACAGATCACATCTGGTGAGGGTTTTCTTTCTTCCCAAAGTGGCTAAGGACAACATGGTGAAAGAGCTCATACGAAATAGCTGACTAGCTTTTGTAACAGACCTATTCTTTTAGGTTTAACAGATCTAACCCACTCCCTCAATAACTCAGTTATCCATAAATGGATTCATCCATTCATAAGGGCAGAGCCCCATGACCCAATCACTTCCCAAAGGCCTCACCTTCAATTAACATTAACATATGACTTGGGGGATTAAGTTTCCAACACATGAATTCTGGGAGAAAAACATTCAAACCACAAACCACAATACTTCCCAATAAGACCCAAGAGTGGTCTTGACTAGTGTCTTTTCACTGACCCCAAATGGTGATGACACAAATAGTTCTCCCCACCCCTTTTCACTAGCCATCTCTGGAAGACTAGACACATGAAGGTCATGGTGTGCGGCATGAATGAAGGGAGCACTTCAAAACTAGGAGTTCAAGAAGTTTGTTACATTCTCACAAGCCTGTGTCAGTACTGCTTTCAGGGCTTTTCAAGCCCTAAATTCTTGACCACAGAATCCTTTCTTTGTATGCTGAATATCATCACTGGTCCCTACTAGCCTTTCTTTTTTCTCCTTTCCTCCCAAAAGATTGCCAGAGCCTCAGGAAAGATGATCCCTCTGATTCTTCTTGTCCTTGTGCCTGGAACTGCTGCCACCATCCTGCTGCCATCAGGAGAATAACAAATTGGGCTCCAATGAATCTGTTGAACGCCTTCAACAAAAACCAACTCACCAACAATTCTCTCATCTATGCTTCTATATATGCTGCCAAAGCAAGCACATCATCTGTGCTTCTAACCACATCCATACTGACCCTGCCTAAGATTATGTTAAAACAAATTTCAGTCATTATATTATTTCAGAGAAAAATTTCAGTATCTATAAAAGATAAGGATCCTTTTAACAACATAATCATAATTTCATTATCGTGCCTCAACTCTCCCCAGTAATTCCTCCCTGAGTTCCCATGAATATTGGTTTTTACTTGGTTCACAGTATATCTAAGAACACAAATTCTCCTTGTTTCTAATTGAGGCCAGTCACCTGCTGCAAGAGATAATTATATTTCAGATTCAATAATGTCCTGCACCTGGATCATAACTTTTAGTATTTTTGAAAGGATAACTGAGCCCAAATCTCTTCTGTGAAATGCATAGTCAGACAAACTTGACTGGAGTCATGACAGTTACTAGTTATGACTGCGAGCAAATAACAACTCTCTGCAACTTAGTTTTCCCAACTATTTAAAAATATTAAGAGTACAATATTAAGATCTATGCACCTTGGTTTGGGGAATGAGAAGCAGAGGAAAAAAAAGACTCCTCCTGAACCTTAGAACTTGCATTTTGCTCCCCAAGAAATATATACCCCTTTCTATTACCCATCCTTCCCCACTCATCCCATGCCTACGTGGAAGAATCAGAATTTCTTCAGCAATGACGCATGTCTCAAGTCAGCCTAAGATTGCAAAGTAGGAGCTCAAAATTAGTGATAAATAAGCTTTATGAGTGCTTTTTGAGAATGTTTTTTAAAGGCTAATCCAATAAATAATTTACTTAGGTGATGAAAGATGGAGGTGACTCTGATTATATTGTGGGGTACCTAAAGCTTGAAGTTTAAGGGCAGCCCTTAATCACTTCAGACCTTTCTAGAAGGGATAATTCTTTCACAATGTATTTTAAAAGATGGGCCAGGGATTTAGCTCAGTGGTTCCACTGCCTGCTGCCTGCCTAGCAGGTGCAAAGACCTGAGTTCGATCCCCAGTACCAAAAAAAAAAAAAAAAAGATGGTCACAACACAGCAGTTGGTCCCCTAGGTCATACCCTTCTGCCAACTCCCTTGTGGGTGCCACTCTGAAGTCATTATTATCAACTTTCTGGATTGCTTGATATGGGACATACTGTATAGCTCTTCTGAATAGTCACATGGTTGGGATAATCTGATAGTATTAGGCCAGAAATGTAAGAATCAATCAGTAGATTGATTTGCTCATTTATTATGTCAACAACAATTTAGAGAGAGCCAATTAAGTGCTAGATATCATGTTAAGTCCTGAGGTTATCATGGAGAACACACACAACAAATCTCTATCCTTGTGGAGTTTGGAGTTTGGAAAGGAAACAGACCCCAAATGAATAAACAGTGGATCCATGCACCTTGGTTTTGGGAATAAGAGGCAGAGGGAAAAAAGACTCCTTCTGTAAAAACACAAATCATAAAGGTTCAGAAGGCAATGGTCAGTAATACCAATGGAGAGTCTTTATTATTTGTGCCTGTTTTCATACACACATGTAATGTACTTTGATCATATCCTCTCCATCATCGCCCTCCCTTATCCTCTCTTCTCCCTCTCCCTGACTCACTTCCTTTCTCCGCATAGTCCTGACAGAGAATCTTGATGTGTATGTGTGTTTGGGAAGTGGCGGGGACGAGGGGTGTTGAACTGTCTTAGAAGGATAATGTACCCTCAACACTGGACAAATTTCTAAGAATCTCCCCTCAAGGTAAAACTGTAATGTCTTAATATGGCATGCAAGATGCTCCATGATTATGATTGCCAGATAAAATACAGAATGTCCAGTAAAATCTAAATTTCAGGCAAGTAACAAAAATTCTTAGTATTTTGTTAAATACATCACAGAGCATATTTATACTAAAACATTAGTTGTTTGTCTGAACTTCAGATTTATTTATTTGCTTATTTATTTAAGACAGGGTTTCACTGTATAGTTTGGGGTGGCCTTGAACTCACTGTGTGGCCCAGGCTGGCCTCCAGCTCACAGTGATCTCCTGCTTCAGCCTCTGGAGTGCTGGGATTATAGTCATGCACTATCACACCCGGCTTCAAACTTCATATTTAACTGGGTGTCCTGTATTTTTATTTTGCTGAATCTGTTGACCCTATCCATGAGCTTCACCAACCACCTTCTCCTGCCCACTTTCCATCAGTTCCTCCCACACGTGGTGACCTAGCTATAAGAGACGGTCCAATTTTAATGTCTTTGCTCATGCTCTTCCTCTGCCTGGGTCACCAGTCTCCCATCATGTCCTCTTGGGAAACCCTTCTCATCCCTTAAACTCTAGTCCACAGGGTACCTCCCCTGGGAAACTTTCCTGGCAAGGTGCATTTTCCCCATTCCAGGGTACCCAGCAAACCTGGTTCTTACAGGATTTTGTTTTCTGAGTCTATTTTTTAAGGTCTGGTCTCTAAAAATATATAGACAAGATTGAATGCCTGAAGGAAAGGGTATATGGAATGCTCTCTTCTCTCGCTCCCCCATCCCGTCTGTCTCAGTGCCTCCTAATATTAACACTAGGCATTGACTAAAACTTTTCTTTGTCAGCAACTGTGCTAAGTGCTTTGCATGTAGCATCTCAGGAAACACTCCATAACCTTTGCACTTGATCTTAGGCAAAAGCCCAAGAAGTGATCCATAACATTTAGAGGTAGATTTGCTTGAATCTCCACTTTGCAGGCAAGAAAATCAGGCATACAGAGGTGAAGTTGCTCCCCTCTGTTTCCACATCTTTAGAATGATACTAAGAACAATATTTTCTCCTTGAGATTTTCACCCCAACTAGAATGCAGCTTCCAGAAGGCAGGAACTTTTGTTTTATAAATTGTTATATCCTCAGAGCTCAGAATTGTGTGTATCATTGAGCAGGCTTTCAGTAAATACTTGTTGAATAAATGAATTAGTGACTTTACAGGTGAAGAAACTGCAAGTTAGGGAGATAGAAAGTAACTTGCAGGGCTGGGGATTTAGCTCAGTGGTTTTGCCGCCTGCTGCGCGAGCACAATGACCCGAGTTCGATCCCCGGTACTAAAAAGCAACAACAACAACAACAAATTATGTTTGGGCCTGGGATTTAGCTCAGTGGTTCCACCACCTGCCTTGCAAGCGGAAGGTCCCGAGTTCGATCCCTGGTACCAAAACAAAAAAGAAAGTAACTTGCCTAAGGGTATACATCTAGATGTCTGGAATTTTAGCCAGAGTCAAGGATATGCTAGTAGATGTTTAACAGCTGGCTCGCTGGAAAAATAACAGTAACAATTCTGATTTGTAACATTTGTTGATTTTCATAGTGGAAATACTCCTACTGTGGCTGATTGCAAGCCTCCCATTCTCTTGTAAATTTTCCTAGAAGTTTAACCATGTTATTTTGCAGGCCTGTCTATCCAAGCTGACTTCAGCACAGCACAAACTGGAACACAGGTCTGTTTGTGTCCAAAGGATACACTCTCACTACTACTCTGTCCTGTCTGACTGAACAGAGCACACTAATATGTATGTAGAAAGGGAAAAGACATCCTAATAAACTTGGCTCAGGGCAGATAGCATAGGTCATCCTTAACAAATGTAAACCCAATCACAAAACTTTCTTGCTTAAAATATTTCAACAGCTTTCCAATACCCTTAGCCTAAAATCCAGGCTCCTTACCATGGCCCACATAGCCCATTGTGAAATGTTCCCCTCTTTCAGGCACTGTTCTAGGATTTGGGGATACAGTGGTGAATATAGAATAAAGAATCCTTTCTCTCATGGAGCCTGCAATCCAGTTGACGAGACTGTCAAAAACAAGAAGCAACCACCAAGTACAAATTTACAGATTGAAATGTGTAAGCAGTGGGAGAGGTATTAGGAGAGAGAATGGAGTAAAGGGCTGCTTACTTGGAGGAGAGGAATTTGGTATTTTGAGAAATAATATGATTTCTGTATAAGTGGAGATGAGATAGGATGGAAACAGCAATTATAAATATGAATGTGAAGGGCATGGGACTTTTGGGGGAAGGGTTAGCTCCTCTTGAAGGCGGAGCCTTATTCAAGTTTCAGAGGATTAGATGTACTCTTTGGTCCTCTCCCAATGATGGGCAAGTTTCTCCTCCAGAAAAGATTGATTGATTGATTGATTGGAACTGGGGATTTAACCCAAAGCCTTCCTAATGAGTGACATCCCCAGGCCTACCAATTTTTATTTTGAGGCAGGGTCTTGCTAAGTCCCTAAATTGCCTAGGCTGGGCTAGAACATTTGATCCTCCTGCTTCAGCCTCTCAGAGTGCTGGCATTACAGACCTGCACCACCACACCTGGCTCAGAAAATCTTTTCATGTCGCTTAGTTAGACAAGATCATCCAGGTCTCACTGAATCTTGTCTAGATTACTAAGCAGAAACTCAGGGCTGGGAATTTAGCTCAGTGGTTTCGTCGCCTGCTGCGCAAGCCCAAGGACCCAAGTTCAATCCCTGGTACCAAACAACAAAACGAAAAAACAGAAAAACACCAGAAGCTCAGAAAGGGAAATGTGATCACTAGTGGTTTCTCAGCCAGCAATAATCATATGGCTTGAACGCCTCACTTTCTGAGCCAACACCATTTAAAGTAAATATAATGGGAACCCATAAATGACATCGACGGATTTAATTTTTTCGACGAGGCACACTCAAGTAAAAAGAAACAGTAAAATTAATTTTATATTTTATTTGGCTCAAAATATCCAAAATATTTCAACATGTAACCAGTCTAACTCTTAAAATCTGCTATTTATTTTATGACACTTCAATTCGTACTAGCCATATTTCAGGCCCTAACGTGGCTGGTGAGTAGAGTACCAGACAGTGCAGTTGTGAGCCTAGGTCCCTGGAAGGCTTCTAGAGCACACGAGAAACTCCCAACACTCCGCCCAGCATATAGGGGGCGCGCAGCCAATCTTGTTTCCTTTTGGTTCTTTCTTTCACCAAATCGCTCTCCTCCAAGTCTCCGCCCTCTTCTCCGCCCCCTTCAACCTCCGGGCGGAAGCAGTACTGTCACAAATGCAACGCACTTTACGGTAGCGCTACTTTTTACCGCAGTGTGGCCGGCGCTCAGGTCTCGCGCACCTTTATCCCATTGGCTCAGACGTCCTGCTCACAGCGCTTTACGGCAGCGTGGCTGGAACAGCTTCTGAGCGGCCTGCGGTTTGGGTCTGAGTGGAGGGAACCAGGGTACCCCGTGTTGACTGGCCCAGGAGCATGGACGTGGGCGAACTTCTAAGCTACCAGGTAGGAGGGGCAGGAAGGGCCTTTGGACTGTCCCTCGCCTGGGCAGCGGTCGCAGGGTCAGAGTCCTTTCATCTCACCTCCTTTCATTCCCGAGCCCCCTCAATTCTCATGCCACTTAGGGGTCCGCCCTGTCATTTCACTCCACTCATTGAAGCTCTCCTGGATCCTTTCGGTTCATTCCTTCTCTGGGCCTGCGCCTTTTACCTTCTCTTACTCCACTGTGGGGCCTGATCACCGTAGCTCCTCAGAAGCCTCAGACTACCCTGTGTTCACAACCATCCCCCCCCCCCGCCCCCATCATTGATTTTGAGGTAGAGGTGGTGGGCGTGCATTGCTCTTTTTTTTGGCTTTGGGCCCCAACTTCCCCACTGACTGCCTGTGTGGCGTTTGGACAAGTCATTTCTCCCTTTTTGAGCCTCGGTTTTCATATCTATAAATTGGAGACAATGATAACCACCTGGGAGGATTGTTTGAGGCCTAAACCAACTAATGAATATAAAAGCTGATTTGAAAATGTAGAAAGCTGTGCCCATGTTAGCTGCAGTTGTTGAGAGATGTTTGGAATTCAGGCTTGGGATGGGTTCCCAGAAATCTTCTTGTCCTCCTTGAAAAGGAAAAGATGGCCCAGAGGCCAGAAAGTACTTCACCGAGGTCACTCAACGAGTAAAAGTTAGGACTAGAGCTCAAGTATCCTGGTTCCCAACCCAAGGTTTTCCCTATCTCTTGACTTCCTAAAGAGGCTCAGGAGAACAGTGCAATACATATTGTATTTGAACACATGAACTATGACTAGTCTGAGTTCAGAAGTATACATGTAATCTCATGGATTTTGATGATATAGTATAAAGTAGAAATTTATATTGATTGCATGATCATGTTGATCACATCAGCTACCTTGATTATTGATCATATCAATTAAATGATCATATTTTGGATATGCATGAAATAAAATACATTTAAAACCAATCTTGGGGTGGGTGTAATGATTCACATCTGTAGTCCCTGCTACTTGGGAGGCTTAGGGTGGAGAATCACCTATGGAGAATCAGTCTGTGAGTTTGGGACCAGCGTGGGCAACATAGCAAGACACTGAAGAGAACAACAACAAAACCTACCTGTTTCTGTTGTTTCTTTGTTGTTGTTTCTTAAATGTGGCTGCTAGAAAAATTTAAAATTTAATACATACAAAGTTCAAGTATAGTTGGCCTTGTATTTCTATTGGACAGCTCTGCAGTCAGGACTAGGTGCTTGCAAGAGCCATGTCTCTGGAGCCCCAGGCTGCTTGGAATCTGTTTTGCTACTAAATGGCTGCTGTAACCTTGAACAAAATACTTAACCTCCCTATGCCTTGGTTTCCTCATCTCTAAGAGGGAGGGCAATGACGGTACTGACCTCAAAGAGCTATTGTGAAGCTGTTGAGAAATGTAAAGCAGACCAATGCCTGTCAAAGAGTGAACGTTCAATAAATATCAGCAATTATATTTGTGCCATTCTCTGAGGTAATATAGTATAAAAAACTGACAAGATTCCAGACATCATTTAAAAGAACTTGTAAGCAATAGGAAGATATAAGGCTGATTTTTCTCTCTTCTCTTCTCTTCTACTGGGGATTGAAACCAGGGTTGCTGTACTACTTAGCTTCATCCCATCCCCTTTTAAGACAGAGTTTTGATAAGTTTCCTGGTTAGCCTTGAACTTGTGATCTTTCTGTCTGAATGTCTAGAGTAGAGGACAGTGCATTTGGTGAAACAAGAAAGGAAATAGGGTTATTGAATGAGTGATTGTGTGGTTGTCTGCGAGTTATGAAATGTCTAGTTTATGGACTTACACAAAGAATATTACTGCTAGAAGAAGCCCATCTCTTTCCTCACAAATGTTTATTGAATACCTACTGTGTGAAAGGTACTGTATCCCCTGGGTATACATCATCAAATAAAACAGATAAGGCTCTTGGCTTTTGTCTGACAGGCAAGTCTGATGGGGAAATCATAAGATAATAAACGAGGAAACAATCAAGAAATTCAGAAGGTAATAAGTGCTATGAAAGAAGGACTTGGCTGAAAAACTACTAATTTGTGTGGTAGCTATTAAGTACATGTGGCTGTTGAACACCTGAAATGTAGCTAGTTTGAATTGAGCTCTTGTATATATGTAAAGTACACCTTGGATTTCAAAGACTTAGTATGCGATAATGAAAATAAAAATCTTAATTTTTATATTGATTACATGTTGAAATGATAATACTTGGATATTACCTAGGATATTGAGTTAAATGTATTATTAAAACTCATATCACCTTATTAAACCTTTTTAAAGGGGCCATTAGAGAATTTAAAATTACATGGGCATTATGTGGCTTTTGTTGTTTCTTTAAAACAATTTTAGTACTTTTATTAGTACATTAATACAGTATGTTATGTGCATTACATAGTGTTTACATTCCTTCTGGGGAGTTGTTACATGTACATAATACAACTTAATTCTTTTTTTCACCCCTTTTCCTTCCAACCATCTCTTGGTCTCCTTGCCCTTTTTTTGTACATATTTGCAGTACGTAATGTTTACGTTCCTTTGTGGAGTTGGTACATGTACAGCCTTTCATTATATTTCTATTGGACAGCACTGCTGTAGAAAATAACTGCTGGGAAAAGGGACAGGACCTATTTAGATAATTTGGTCAGAGACAGAGTCTGAGGAATGGACGTTAATTGAAGGTGAAAAGGAGTCATTTGTGTGAAAGGAGCAGAGTGATGGAGACAGGGAACAACAAGTGCATGCATTAGCTGCAGGTAGACGCTGGTGCAACCTGTTAGAGGAGCAGAAAGAGGAGTCACATGGAATTGCTGGAGTTGAGTGCATGAGCAGGGGAATGGTAGGTGATGAAGTTGAGATCCAGGCAGATGACAGCCTATATGAGACTTGTGCCATGGTGAGGAGTTTGAATTTTATTTTGAGAAGTGGTATAGATTTTTTTATTCTGCCAACTTGTTCACAGACAAAAAATGAACCCGTCTGTGGAGGGGAGTTAGCTGAGGTTGTAAGCCAAGGTAGTGACTGATTTGAAACCAGAATCCTGATCTCTTTATTTCCAGCCCGTTCATTCCCCAACGGCACTATTCATGCAGTTTCCTTTCTGTAAGATCAATGTTTACTCCTATTCCTAAAGGATTTTACATCTGGAATCTAGTCCATAATCAATCAGGCAGACTTTTTGTTGTTGTTTATCTTTTGTTTTTTTCAGACAGGGTCTTGCTATGTAGTTCAGGCTGGCCTTGAACTCATGGCGGCCCTCCTGCCTCAGCCTCCCAAGTGCTGGGATTAAAGGCACATGTCACCATGCCTGGCTCATAATCAATCACATGTGCTCATCTCTTTGTGGAAAGTCATGAGGACCAGATGGGTTTATGAATGTGAAAGCTCCTTGTAAACAGTAACATTCTGTAGACAGGAAAGGTGAATTACTTATGTAAATCATCTCTAAATCTTCATAATAAACCTACAAGGAACTGTTTTTCATTCATATTGTACAGAGGAGGAAATTGAGGTGCTAAAAAATGCCTGAGAGTACCTAGCCAGACAGTAGGTAGCAAGGCCAGAGTACTCAGTCTTATTCGATAGCTGGAGTCCTGACCACTGCACTCTACTGCCTGTCCACTGTGTGCCAGATGCCAGAGGGAGAGTGCTTTCAGGTAAGAAATCACATTTAATTTTCAGCATGTTCTTTGAGAAGGTTGTCTGCCTACTTTATGGAAAAGGAAACTAAAGGTAGAGAAGGCAATTTATTTGCCCAATCAATAGCCAGTAAGGAGCAGGCAGAACTGCTGCCAACTGAACACCCAAATGAATTTTCCTTCTTCAGATTTTAAATATCTTTAAGAATTATGGTACACATATAGAAGAATGCACAAATCTTAAGTGCTGTTGTTTGTAATTATTACTTAGAAAGTAGACTCAATCTAACCTCTAGAGTTCACTTCCAGGGAACACAGGGAACGAAGTCATCTGATTTGAACATCCCCTCCCCCAGCTTTGACTCAGTCTCCTGTGGGACCTTAGATTTTGCGTTTCTAATCAGATCCCAGATGATACTAAGACTCCTTGTCTGGAGACCAAACTTTAAAGTCCTCTGGTTTAGAATCATCTGCATTCCTTTTAAATCTTTCCCCAGTTGAGACATCCCTTCCTTCTCGTGGGCATTGGTTTGCAGATTTTTCTGCTTGAGTTATACTTTTTCCCTGCCAAGATCTTGAATTCTCAAGATATTGAGAGCAAATCACTTAATCTTTCTGGGCCTCAGTTTCCTTATGTGCCTAATGAGGGGGATTAAGTAAGACTCTCTTTGAGGTGCCTTCCAGCTTTAAAATTCTATAGTACTAATTATTTGTGCCAAGGGCTCTAGAGATTTCAAGGGATAAAAAAGCTTGACATAGTAGAAAGAATTGGGGCTGAAAATCTGGGAGATTTGAGTTTTAATCCCACCTTTATCATTACTTATCCCGATGACTCAGGACAAGTCACTTCCCTTCTCTGTATACCATTTTTCTTAACCACTATGAAATGAGGAGTTTGGGCTATATGACCTCTAGTTCTTCCCATCCCTAAAATTCAAGGACTAAGGTTAGCAAGAAGAAATATCAGATGAGATCTGGTGCATTCAGGGTGATATGGCCGTAGACAACAAGGAGAAATATCATATACTGTCAAGAAATGCTTATTAAAACTATTTAATTTTTTTTGGTGCTTACTAAATTTCTTTTTTGGGGGCAACTTGG
Organism: Heterocephalus glaber; assembly: GCF_000247695.1. Next base: position 1,944,752 of record NW_004624842.1, on the reverse strand, counting down.
TGGGAAGATTCCAATTTTCTGCTGAGATTGGTTCTTTTAGGAATAGAGTTAGGCATGAAACGCCTCAGTATATGCCTTACATCCTTGACATATGTTAACTATTCATTTGAGAAGACAGGAGAATTACAATGTGGCTAGGAGGTGGTGGAAAAAGTCTTAAAGAGGAAACCAGTTATGTTCCCAATATGGAAATGTACTTTTTTGATGCCTTCAGGCTTAGACATCTCATCAAGAAGTGTGCCCAGCAGTTGCTTGGCTGAGAAGTTTCTGCTGCATAGGCGTGTATCTGAACTCCAGGGCACTCTCATTAATACTAATTCCACAGATGTCTGGAAAAAGTTCTTACCGCCGAAGTTTTGCAATAAAGAATTCACATTTAGTACAGCTTGGCTCAGTGGGAATGACCTGCTTTGTGATATGAGAGGTATTCTGTTTGAGGCAGATTGAGGTCAGGGACCCTTGGTTTTGGTATTGCAGACACCCACTCCTCTTGTCACTTGTCAGTAATATCGTAGCATTTCTTTGGATTGAAAGGGCTTATGGGAATCTCTAATTTTGGCCCCCCTTCCTTCTTTCTTTTGAAAAAAAAAGATTTTAATGATAATAAAATGCCTGGAACAGTAGTAAAAAAAAGTATTTGAGAAGAAGAAAACAACTAATCTCATAAATATTTTTATATTTCCACAGTCTTTATGTATTTTGCTTGGATATAACTGCTGTATATATACTATTTTGTTTTGTTTTAAATTTAACAATGTAAGAAATATTTCCTGTGTTTCTGCATGGCCTTCATGTTATTTTTAACATTTGCATACTTTTTGCTTGAGTAGTAGACCATTTTCCCTAAATTATTTCTCTATAATTGGATATTTAGGTGGCTTCCAGGTTTTTGTTCTTGGAGATAATAATATTGTGGTGAACTTCTTTGTTCATGTGGCATTTTTCCCCTTCCCGTCTGTCATTAGTAATTACTGTGTGCTATCTCCTGTGCTAAGTATTGCATGTACTAAGATTATTAAGACATGACCCTGGGCCTTAAAGAATTCATAATTTGAGGAGTGAGATAGGCATTTAAACAACTCACTGTATGAATAAAAGTGTTCTGGAAGCACAATTGGATGTGGCTGTAGAAGGGATGTATCTATGGGGATGGATTTGGTGTGGTAATTGAAGAAAAGGAGGAAGACATTGTAATCCTAGCCTTGATGAATGACTAGGAATTCTAAGGGTGACACAGGATGCTGGGGAGAGGCATTCTTGACTGGAATTAGAGCAAAAGCATCGTGTGGTGTTGGGGGGGGCGGATGTTCAGTTTATTGGATGAGTGGAGAGGAATGGCAGGAGATGATGGGGTCGTCTCAGCTGCAGACATGTTAAGCAGTACACAGTACTCATATGGAGTTGATCCTTTATCAGTTCACAGTGCTCCTGGCAGTGCGTGTTCTAATTTTACTGCAATCTTGATAGTACTAGTTGTCATAATTTATTTTTCCCATTAATCTAGTAGGCAAATAAAATGTTAGTTCAAGGTTACTTTAATAAGCATATTTTTCTTGTGTGTGTTTATCATTTGTATTTCTTGTTATCTGTCTTTTTCTTGTACAATAGTAGTTGTAGTTTGTAATTGAGTTTTTCTGTGGTAGTGGTGGTGGCGTTATATGAGTTAGACACATTATTGAAAGCCTGAACACTTATGCTTAAATATATCTTTCATTCTGAATTGTCCTCATCTTACCTTATAACCCTAAGAGTATTATTCTAATCCTGATGTCACTTTATAGCATCATAAAATAGGTTCCATTTTGCATGACAGTTTAGACTCACACTTTTCAAAGTTGCTTTTGTGAGTAGTGAGTAGTGTGCCTATAAATAACAAATAAAGAGCTATTCCCATTGATACTTCCATTTCAAAATGTTTTGTTTCCTCTTTTGAGTGATTTTTTTCCTCTTAAATTTATTTCTTCCCTTTGCAACCTTCTCATCCTTTTCTGACTCATTCTTCTCATACTCACAAAATGCATTATGTTTCTGTGCCTCCTTGCATACATTCTGTAAACTTACAGGAGATGACCAGCGCTGATCAGCACGTCTTACTCATAGTCAGTGTCTAATAAATGGATATTTAGTGATTGGATGCATGAACCAGTGCATGCCTTCAAATATGCTATGGTGTTTCTCCTTTTGGGAAGCTTTTGCTTGACTCCTTTATTTACTTGTTGGCACAAATGTCCTTGTTTTCATGGCTGACTTCAGAAAAGTTAGATTCAAACGTATTACTTCAACTTCAGAATGGTTTTTCCTTTTCCTTATTGTCATGTCTTGGTACTCGTGACACAAATAAAAAATTCTTTTTTTTAAGTTTTGAATTTTAAATTTGGGGAAAACTTAAAAAATGTTAGTTTCCATACATTCTTCCTCCAGCTTCCCCTATAAGTTAGCAGCTTATATAACTACAGCATGATGACCAAAATCAGGAAATTTGACATTCTTGTAATACTAGTAACTTAATTGTAGGCTTAATTCAAGTGTTACCAGCTTTCTCACTAACAGTCCATCTTCTAGTCCTACATTGCATTTCATTGTCATAGTTCCATAGAGCCTTCTCTTGTCTTTTATTTTTGAAGAGTACTGGTTTATTAAATGTCCCAAACCTATATTGTTGAAGATCACTAGTCCCCTCTTTCATCAAAGGTTTTCTTGGGCCTCATCATTCTTGACTCTTTACTGGAATTTGATTCTACAACTCTGTTCCTAGTCTTTTTAAAAGAACTCATCTATTCTTCTTTTAGCATCTTTATGTAGACAACTTTTAGCCCATTTAGCCCATTTACATTTCATGTGTCTACTGAATGTTCTTACCAGATGCTCTGGCATCCCGTAATTCTCTGCTTCCTGCCCTGCCCTCCATGGCCGACTTGGCATTTGAGTCAGGGTATCACTGTTCAGCAGACCTGAAGAAGCTTTGGGGCTCTTTGTCAAAGATTAAAGGGCTCAGAGTTGAAAGACAAGGTTTCTTTCCTCATGGATCATACAAGCTCAGGAACAAAGGGCTAACTCCTCTGTCAGGAGTCAAGAAGGTGATTCACATGAAAATGATTAACTCACAGTCTGGCTACGAAAAAGATTATGTCACATTTCTTGCTAGGTGGAACTTGCAGTCTGTAGGGCCATCCCAAGACTGGAAAGCTAAGCAGAATGCCGGGACTGTGACGGAAGCATCAGCAAGACACAGTGGCACAACTGCATGAGCAGATCTGCTGGTGAGAACTTGGAAAGGTGTCACGACGCGGGCCTATGTTACCAGATTCTTCTCTTCATCCCTTCTTGTCTATTCCAACCACTGCTGCCTTAGTTTAGACTCTTTAAAATTTTTTTATTTTTATTAGTACATGTTTGCAAAACATGATGATTACATTTCTTGTGGGGATTTGGTACATGTACATAAGACATCTTGATTCTTTTTTTATCCTCTTCCACTCCCCTCCCCGCTCACTTCATTTGTTTATCTCCCTCCCATTTGCAAAAGATCTCTCTATTTCCTATTAGCTATTTTTTATTTTGTTATTTATATTTTGAGTTTCTCATATAAGAGAAACCATGTGATATTTAAGCTGTGTGTCTAATTTATTTCTCTTAACAAGGTGTCAAGGTACATCCATTTTCCTGTAAATGACACAAGCTTATCCTTTATGGCAGAGTAGTACTCCATTGTGTATAAATACCACATTTTCTTTATCCACTCTCTGAGTTGTACTGCTATAAACATAGGTATGCATGTATCACTGTAATATGATGACTTTAACTCTTTTAGGAAGATACTTGAAAGGGGAATAGCTGGGAATTTCTACTTTTAGTTTTTTCAGAAATCTTCATACTGATTTCCAGTGGTTGTACTAGTTGACATTCCTGCTAACGATGGGAATTCTTTTTTTCTCCTGTAGCCTTGCCAGCATTTGTTATTATTTGATTTCTTTTTTTGTTTGTTTGTTTGTTTGTCTTTTTTTTTCCCATTAAGTTTATTGGTACATTTTCGGTATAAAACACAGTTACATTCATCATTGGGATCTTGTACCTTTACATGAGTATCTTGGTTCTTATTTTTTTCCCCTTCCCTTGCCCTCCCTTCACCCCCTCCACCCT
>NW_004624842.1:1912677-1937762 GCF_000247695.1 Heterocephalus glaber | reverse complement strand
TTTGCTGTTATCTGAGTAATTATTTCTGATTTCATTTTTCCCAGATCCTCTTTTGTTGCCAGTTCAGAGAGTCCAGGTGGTTAAGTATCAGATTGTTCCATCTCGTTTCCCTTTGGGGTTGCTGTAGGTGATCCGGAAATCTGTTTTTGAGACTTGTTTACATGTCTTCTCATTTCCACAGGAGGGAGTGCTTCTGGCCCCCACGTGGCTCACCTTCTCTGCCCTAGGAGCTTGGGATGGCGGTGGGAGAGCTTTGTTCCGGGTGCTGGGACCGGCTCACCTTCTCTGCCCTAGGAGCCTGGGATGGCAGCGGGGGAGCTTCTTTCCGGGTGCTGGGACCGTCTCACCTTCTTTGCCCTAGGAGCCTGGGATGGAGGTGGGGAGCTTCCTTCCAGGTGCTGGGACTGGCTGAGCTTCTCTGCCCTAGGAGCCTGGGATGGAGGCAGGGAGCCTTTATTTGATTTCTTGATGATAACCATTCTTTCTAGAGTAAAATGGAATCTCAGTGTTGTTTTTTCGTTTTGGGTTTGGTTTTCTTTTTGGTACAGGGATTGAACTCAGTCAGTGTTGTTTTAATTTGGATTTCTCGAGTTGCTAGAGATGTTGAGCATTTTTTCATGTACTTATTGGCCATTTGTACTTATAAGAAGTGTCTGCTCATGTCAGTTGCCCATCTTTTGATTGTATTTATTATTTTGGAGGAGGGTCTAATTTTTTTGAGTTCTTTAATATATTCTAGATATTAATCTTCTGTCTGAGGAATAGCTGGCAAAATTAGTTTCACATTCTGTAGGTTGTTTCTTCACTCTGTTGGTTATTTCCTTTGGTGTGCAGACTCTTAAAGCTTTCTCAAATAAGTAGCCCCTTAAATGGTCTTGCTTTTTATTGCATGGACCTTATATTGGCATGGTTGGTGTGGGTTTATTTCCACTATAACCTAATAGAAAACATACTTCCCCACTCAGTCTTCTGGCCTACCTATTGCAGCATCGTTGAAGGTAGGTCTTACTGTGTAGGCTCCCTAATTTTGGAGGTGAACTTGAGGAAGACAGGCATACCTCTTGTGATCTCTCATTAGGTGTCATTGTTTAAATTGGGGGGTTGACTTTATAAGGTTTAACCCAATTGAGAAATTTTTCTGTGTAAAAATGACTATATTGAAGAATGTGAATAGTTCGAAATAGCTTGTCAGCACTGTTGGAGAAAAGAATTTAAAGCCTCTGCCCTTCTGAGTGTGTCTGTTGGGTGTCTTTTAATGTTTAGTACTGTGTAAGTAGATGAACATGAACTCTGGGTCAGATAGCCTGGGTTTGAATCCTGGCCCTGCTGCTTGCTACCTTGGGTTAGTTAATTAACCTCTTTAAGCCTGGGTTTTCAGCTTAAAAATGTAGATTGTACAGTATATAATGGTGTCTATCTCTAGAATACCATTTTTTAAAAAAATCTCCACTTTACTTTTTTTTTTATAATAAAGATTTAAATGAGACACTGTGGGCAGTAGAGTGCCTAAGTATCCAGTAAATATTAGTTGTTAATTTTTATTATTGCTGTCATTCAAACAACCATGTTACAGGAAAAAAAGAAAGTTTTTTTTTAATTCTACAAGGTTGCGTCAGTATTTCCAAGGTCCTTTGTCTCTTGAAGATTAGATTTAGAATCCAATAAAATCAAGTGAGAACAATTTTTCACCCACATATGACATGGTATACAAATGTTCTCAATAGGTTAAAGCAAAACCCTATTCCACCACAGTTAGCAGTACTGATATTGAGAATTATTTCATCAACACAGTAATTCTTTTCCCCAGATCTCTTTTATATCACTAAGAAATCTCAGTTTTCCTCTCATCTGGTGTCAGGAATCTCATTTATAAATTACTCTTTCCTTTCTCTTTTTCCCCCCAATCATTCTGAAGGAAGTGGTTGGTTTTGATTAGAATCTTGTGTAGCTGTAAGGAAGTTGGAATTAGAAGAAGGTGTAGCAGGGATTTTGATACTTCTCTTACCTTCTCCAAGGTCAGCCATGTAGTTCTTTAGTATTTCACCTGAATTGTTCAAAATCATTTTCTTTTCCATAGAGGTTCAGGAGTGACTGATTTAAAAGTATGCTGAACCTTAGGATCCCAGCTCCATTGTGGGTCAGTAAATAGAAAGTGGCTTGTCTTCATCCTAGAGTTCAGAGAAATATCTAGTGATATTTCTGTAGTGCATTTCCATATCTTACCTCATGTGAGATTATCATATGATAATTGATGTGATTGGTGGTACATTACCTACCTTGGCTCTTTGGACTTCTCATTAGCCAACTGTCTAGCAGTGCCCTGAGTCACTGATTCAACTGAGTATTTGAAACCATGTAGGTTCATGATTCTTTTCCTCTAGATATATCTGACTTTATTCTAAAAGTAGGTATGATTGATTATTGAATAATTTGTTTGACATTATGCATATGCTCATTTTGTTAATATATAACATTAGAGATCAATTACATTTCTTTTTTTGGTATCAGGGATCGAATTCGGGACTTTGCGTTTCGAGGCAATTACATTTCTTATTTGAACTCCTTCCTAGTTAAGAGAACCTGAGTTTAAAATTTGGGGGGGGGGTTTGGATAGACTTAAACATTAGTAAACATCAGCCCTCTGCTGGTGTATACTCTTGGAATGCTGTTTTGTTTGTAGCTTTTGGGCTTGTCACATCTTTTACCATCCTCTCTGAACATTAATACTCGCATTAGAACAGGTAGTAGCTTCTCAGATTAATGGTGAAGGAAGCTTTTGAGCATTTCAAGGTTATATAATTATTGGCAGAGTTAGCTGAAATGTGGAGTGGGAGCTCTGGCAAGGGTGTTGGGCAGGGGAAGGTAGAAATGCCAAAGAATTAACAGAATGCTGAAACTCAGCAATAAAAGCAGACAAGAAAAAGACATTATCATTGATTAGTTGAGGGCTGTTGCTGAAGAAACTCATAATGAGGTTTCTATTTTTAAAAATTGGTACAGGTTGTATTGGATTGTACTATCATCTATCTATTGTCTTTGGGAAATGTGGTGTTCTTTATAAACAGATTTTCCAGATAGTTGAAGCCTGTAAATAAGGTGAATGCTGGAAAGAGAAGGAAGCTAGAGGTGGTCTTTTCCAGCCTCCTTATTTTTACAGATGGGGAAGCCAGAGCCCAGAGTGAAAGGAACTTGCCTCAGGATCCCAAATACTTGGAGTACTCTCGGGTTCCAAGCAGAGCTTTGTTCATAATCGTATCTCTTTTATATTTCATTTTTCATTATATCATTTTTATGCAGATCTTTCTAATACATATACATTTTTAGCTTTTTCAGTAGGCCACACTGTGGTCTCAGGATTGTCACTATGAATGCATTGTATTTGTGTCTGGATTCTCCCCTCACCTTTTGAAGTCTAAAATCGTTTTACACGGTGGAATGTTAGGGATTTGGGGTTCTCGTGCCTATGTTTTACAGTTTTTCATTCTTATCCTTGGTGTTAGCTGTTACTCCTTAATGTTATTGTTTGGTTGATAGAATTATCTAACCTCTGGGGCTTTTTGTAAAAATTCTCTTTTATTAATGTCATGAAAAGTTGAGGTTGTTGGGTTAATGAGACACCAGTACTGTGTTCTTGGCCGAGCTTTTCTCCTAGTCACTGAAATCTATAAAACACTAGAAGTCATAGCATGACTTCATGACTTGCCTTTATTTTCTATAGACCATTTTCTCTAGCATCTCTTTGCCCACCACTGCCATCTTGGAAACTAGAGAACATCTGAGCGTTTGCTGCTCCCCACTAATCAAGAGAAACTAACACTCACAAGTAGGGCTTAGCTTTGTGAAGTGTTCCTTTCTTATATGGCTGCTTATCTTTTTGGAGGGGAGCCCTTTACCTGTCTGATAGCCTTGACTTTATATTTTTGTTGGCCTTATAACTAAATTCACACCTCCACCAACCCTTGGAATCTACACTGTAGCAGTCATCTGAGACCCTGTGTACTTGTTCTTGACCTGTTTATGCCTTTGCCCAGTTCCTCTCTTATGCTTGGCTCTTGGCATTCTCTCTCTCATCTACCTTTCCTATCCTCCTCCCATCCCAACACACATCATTTTATACTGGGCATGTACATATGCCAACTACTGACTGTAACTAAGGACTGGATGGCTGGGACTGGAGCTGCCCCATATGGTATATCCTGTCCTACTTGGACTTACAAGACCCAAGTTTTTACCCTAGCACATTAATGGTCACTATGACCAGCCCATCTGATCCTTGGTGAAAGGAAAGTTTGGGTAAAAACCTTATCAGAAAAGCAAATTTTCCAATTTTGCAACTTTGGCAGCCTGTGAATTCTCTATCTTGGTTTTGTCTCTCTTTGCCAGTGCTTCCTAGTCATTCACTAGGGGTTGGCAAAGAGAAAGGATGTTGTTTACTGTTGTTTCTAGGGCCCTGTGACATATGCTCACAGTCAGGCTGTGAGCCAGTCCAGATTTTTGGGGGTTAGTAAATTTCATTTGGATTAGTGATCCATATTGAACCTTTCATTTTTTAAGCCCTCAACACATACATTAAGTGTGTACTAAATGTTATGTATTATAGTAGACACTGGGAATAGAGTGCTGCAAAAGATAGTCATCATCCCTGTGTTTACAGAAATTATATCCAGAGAGACAAGAAAAGCAAATACAGTACAAATGAGTAAGTATATCTAAATAAGCAAACACTAGATAAAAACACAATTTTTAGATACTATATGAAGGAAAATCATGAACTGATACAACAGTGATGGGGAAGCCATGGTAGTTTACTTCAGAAGGTTCTAGAAGGTGTCTTGAGGCCTGTAAGGTTTGAGCTGAGGACTAAATAAATGATGAGAAAGATCCAGCTGTGTAAGGAACCATGGGAGTAGCATTGTAGGCTGAGGGAAAAACTGATACAGAGGCACTGAGGTAGGAACAAACTGCCATGTCTGGGTCAGTATGGCTACAACTTGGTGAGTGAAGAAGGGACAGTTGTGACAAGGACAGAGAGAGGTCAGCCATGGGACAAAGGAGAACTCTAACATTTTTGGACTTTTGGTTTGGTGGGTATTTTGGGAAGCCATTAGGAGATTTTAGGAGTGATACCATTTGGTTCATATTTCCAGAGGTCACTGTGTCTGTGGCACAGAGACTAGACTTTGGGGAGCAGTCTCTCTGGCTTGGCTGTGAAGGGGTATGGAATTCACCTTTGTGTTGCAAGGGTCCCAGCTGAAGCTATGCTCTCCCTGGGATAATTGCTTTCCCGCCTTGGTTGTTTTCAGAATCTCCCAATTCTAAACATTTAATCTGTGTTCTGGCTTAATCAAGAAGCAGCTCTGTCCTAGTGCTGGGCTTGGCACACAAAGTGTGGGCATGGTGCCCTTTGCTGAGCACCTTGGCCTGGAGAGAATGAAGACAGCAGCCCCTGGTGGACCCCAGGACAATGCTGCTGACCCTCAGCACCTGGTAGCTTGTAGGAAGCTTTGGAACCCTGCAAACTTTATGTGCTTCTGCAAAACAGTTGCAGATGGTCTGGGCTGATGATTAAATATCACTGCTGTTTTGCCAAGATTTGTGGCCATCGTCTCTCCGTGTGTGCTTTTACATTACAATGGATACTTAAGGGGGCACAGCCATTTCTGGTTATTTCCAGCACACTTTTTTCAGTTGGCTTAGGGGGAGATTCTGTTTTTGCCAGTTGTGTAAGTGACTGCAGTGAGTAGTGTCCAAAATGACTACTTTTTGTTGTTTTTAAAAAATGTAAAAAGGATTGTCCCTAATGAAAGGGGATAATCGCCTGCCTTTGCTGCTTCCACTGGTTTTCCAGTGGGAGTTCTGCCATCAGACTTTTCAGAGTTGGTTGGCAGGGACTTTTTCCTCCTGAGTTAGCACATAGAGATCTGAAAGGCTGGAGATAACACAAATGAGCAAGGATGCAAGCATATCTGCACAGGAGCAGATTTCTTTCTGACCAGAGGTGCCATTGCCAGGCACCACCTTAATTCTCAGTGCATCTCAGCTCTGATGACAGGACTGTTCAGCAAATGAAAAGAACTGCTTAAGTACCACCCGAGGTGGGCAGTTTTTACAAGACTTCAGAGTTTCAAAAGGCCTCTGGCTGCTTTGCCTGGTTGTCTGAAGTTACTGAATATTATCTCCCTGCCTTCTCCTTGGGGATCCATACACCTCACTCAGCATAATGAACTAAGAGAGACAGAAATCCTGGGTTTTTCTACCTCTTGTTTTTTGCCAAAGACTTCTCTTTTCAACCTCACAGAGCACACACAAGGACACAGAAGGCTCAGTGGGGAAATAAAGATGGCATCTGCCTCTGGCTGACACGACTTGTACCAGTGGTCGCATGGGGATTCCATAATGAAGATTGCAAATCACTTTCCATCCTCTTGGAGCTTGTCCCATAATTAGAAGATTAAACATTTTGTTTAAATTAGTAAGTTTTCCCCTCCCTCCTCTGAGTGTTAGAAACCGCCCTTGGAGCAGGATGGAAACTGGTTAACTGCCTGTTATTGGGCTCTAGGTTCTAGTTGTGATTGTCGGCAGGAGATCATGGAAGTCTTATTTTAATTAGAAAAAAAGCAATTTTTAGTCATGTTTTAACTTTTGTGAGGCAGAGGTGCTTCTGACTATGTGAACTTTTGATGGCTAATGACGTGACTATCGTTTTTCCAAGGAGCATGGCATTGAGCCTGACAGGCTAATACTGTGGGCATGGGTGTTGTGAAGCTGGGCTTACATTAATGGCAGGTTTGCCATTTCAGTGCACGTTGTCTTTTTGTTATGGGAAGAATAGTTGCCTACAGGGATGGTGTGTTCCTAAATGGAAGTGGATAACAAGCATCTCATAAAGGAGCACAGAGGCCACCCAGCCAAAAGAACCAAAGGCCTGGGACATCCAAGGATTAAAGCGAAGCCCACTAAGAGCCAGGCTCTGTGCCATTATTGCATTTGTGTATGTTATCCTATCACATCCTAATGGCAACTCTGGGAAGGCAGTATTCTCATTCCTATTTTGCAGATGAGGAAAGGAAGCTTACAGAAGTTTCATAACTTGGCCAAAGACACCCAGGTAGTAGATGCTAAAATCTTCTTGGGAGAGGGCTCTGATGAATGAAGGTATCTTAAAAAGAAAAAAGAGAACAAGTCTAGAGAGAATTTGGCAGAATAGTACCATTGCTCGACCTTGTACTTGCTTCCTGTCTACCACTTATATCATTCTTTAGTGGAATTGCTTGATTACATGCCTTTCTTCTCATAGGACTGTGAGTTCCTCAAGGGCAATGACCACATCATTGCCTGCCATAGAGTTAATGTTCAATAATGTCTCTTGACTGAAGAAGGTAGAATGAAGGGGTGAGTGAAAAAAGGCAGCATATTAGATTAGGTGACTTATTTCAAGTCTCTTCTAGATATTTTTCTATTGCAATATAGCACCTCCCCAGTTACTTTCTTTTTCTTGCCTCTTCTTTCTTGATGAGGAGTAGATTAAGCAGTGTTTGTGAATGATTGTGGCTCTGGTCATAGAAAAATTTCTTGGATTGGAAAGAAACTTGCCCTAAATAATAACAGTAAATGATCTTCATAAAAGTCTGGTTCTATTTCTATAGTAACCCAAGAGTTGATTGGCATTTCTTTTAAAGACTGGGGTTGTCTTTGACCCTGAAGCAAGAGATCGATTGTTTCATTTATTTGCCAGAGATTTACTGTAAGTCTACTGTGGGCTGTAATTGCTGTTTTCTCTTCATCCAGCCTGATAGACAAAAAAAAAAAAAAAAAAGAGATCGTATAGAACAACAAGATTAGTTTTTATTTTATGTTGGTTGGATCTGGCATACCTATTTCCATTTACCATTTGTTTTTCTTTTCCTTCTTTCTTTTTTTTTAAACATTTATTGAGTACCTATTCTGGGTTAGGCGCTTTCACATATTATCTCCCAACACTAGGAGGGCTTTTTCCAGTGATGAAACCAAGGCTGAAAATAATGACTTGTCTAAGGTCACACTAGTAACAACAAACACAGCTGGTTTAATTTTCACTGTCCATTTTCTTCTCACTGCATCATGTTACCCTATTAATGGGACTAGTTTACCATCAGTTTCTCATTTGTTTTGTGTATTGTACAGGCCTTGGACACACAGAGCTTTCTAAAACAGAAAGTATTGGAGCTGCTCACAGTTCACTTAAATGTAGGATCCTCAGGAAACAGATCTGTAGTAAGTGCAGAAACCAGTTCAGGCAGGCTGATTTCTTAGTCACATGGTGGTAGCATGATGTTGTGAGGCATAGACTGCCTGGCACTGATTGAATCCCATCTCTATCATTTCCCAGCTCTGTGACCTTCCGTAATTCACTAAGCAAGCCTCCTGTGCCTCAGCTTCCTTGCTTTAGAAATGGGGAACGTTATTACCTACCTCGAAGGGTTGTGCAAGGATTAAAAAGAAAATGAAATGTTAAGTTTCTGGCAGAGAGCAGGCACAGTTAGTGCTAACTATGTAATTCAGATAGTCACTTGGTGAGGAACCTGAGGAGGAATTCTCTAAACCCCGTAGTTCTCAGACTTCACTGCTTCCTGTTCTTTGTGAGATTTATGTTTGACTTTGCCTTCTAAGGCCCATCCTGGCTTACTGATGCAGGTTTGTTTGAAAGAGGTGGCTAAATTCCCTTATGTACAGTGTTTCAGGTAGTATAGCTCTATGTTTTTTGGTATGTTTACTGGAATTCTCAAGTTTCTAAGTAATTTCAGTCCAAGACAAGTGAGTAGAATTGATGTCAGGCTGCTTTAACACAGGTGTTATAAACAAGATTAAGAGGTTGTTGAAAAGATATCAGTGGAGCTCTGGGGCTGGCTTTCTGAAGTCATTCTAAATTGACAGCTAATGGGTAGTTTGCCTTGATGGCTCTCTCTGAGTTGGTTGAAACTGACTGGAGATTCACTCACAGAAGAAACATACTTATAAAAATTCACTTTCCTTTCCTTTATCTTGAAGTGCACCCTGTAGTAACATGTAATACTGTCTCTGCATCATAAAGAAAGCATTTGCCTTTGTGTTGTTTAGATTTCTTTTTAAAAGACAGGCAGTTTTAAGTTTGATAAGCTAAGCCTTCTAAGCTTCAAAGAAATAGTTCAAAAAGATGGTTCAAAACAATTGTTTTATTCCATTATGAATTTATTTTTGTTTATAAAACACTTATTTACTTATTTATTTTACCTTTGGTGAAGTTTCTTTCTTCCCAGCAAGGAAGGCATTTTGCCTATCTAGTCTACTAGATGCTCCTGCTAGGAAATGAGTATCTTAAAATGTTCTTGAAGTAAGCACGTATTAGTTTAAAATCACTTGGAATCAATTTTGTAGCTTCCCCGAGGGAGTGCAGTGGTGTTGGGGACAGGGCCTGCACAGGGAATTTGTAGGTGGCCAATAAGCATTTACCTAGACCACCAGAGAGTTCTTTTTGCTCATCTTCCACATGGCCAGTGGTCAGGGTTCTGTATTATTTTCTAGGTGGAGGGAAATATTTTTGACACTGAATTATCTCATCTAAGAATAAGTTATTCACTATCCTTGTCTTTATTGGGAATGGAGGTATTTTGCTAACTTTAGTGGTTTGTAAAACTTCTTGAAATAGTAAAACCTTTGAGTTGAAGAAAAAAATGTATCTCAGACAAAAGCAGGCATGAAACTAATTTTTTTTCATTGTCTGTGATGGACTCATCAACAGGCATGTGTTGAGGCCATAAGCCAGACACTTCGCTCAAGGTGAGAGATAGGTAAATCACTATACAGGCACAGGAGAGTGTATTATGTAATCACGTTATATTTTCAGACTTTACAGTATCACCCATAAGGTTGAAAAACATTCGTTTTTGGCAGGATACTAAGTTTAAAGTTCTATTTGAGTTCTATCTTCCTTAAAAGTGGCAACTATTGTGTTAACAGTAATGTGGATAAGTTCTAACTTTAAAAGAAATATAGAAATAGCCATGGTCTTAGACTTCTGAGACTAAACAACATGTCAGAACCCTTAAGCAACAAATGAGCAGGAGTTCATAAGTGAATAAAGTGGTTAGTTTTTCACTTATAATCCCTTTTGCAGTCATCCAGCCCTGGGTGATTCATTCCCTCTTCCCACTGTCTCTAAACACCTTCACTTTTCTCTTCTTTCCTATCTACCTTCTTTCACCCCAATGACTCTTATTTGAAGGAATGAGACAGTTTTGAGTTTTGGCAGTGACCTCAGAGGCAGCTTACAGAAAAAGTAAAGATTTCCTTGCCCCACTTTTAGTCTTAATGAAGTCATCCATTGCTAGAGGTAGTATTCCACTGGCTGTAGACTTCTCTTGTCAGCATAACAGGTGTGCTCTGTAACTTGAAGAACCACAGTGGGTCTGCTGGTTGCCAAATACATATTCCACCCCTCTCCCCCAGATTCTTGTGAAGTATCCAGCCTTTGGGTCATCGTAAATAAGGAGATGAATTTATTGTACCTGAGCCTGTGGTTTAAAACTGTAAATAATTTAAAATAGCTTTCCCGTATTATTTTAATGTTTAAAAGTGTAGGGTTGCCTGGTATTAATAATGGTAGGTAACCCAGGGCTCTCAAATGATTGGTGGAGGGTGTTCTTCCTGAAATCCCCATATGGAAGATGACACTAAGCTTTACTAGGTACGAACATTCCTATAGGCAAGGAGCAGCTGCAGAAAGAGCTTACCTGGCAAAAATTGGGCAGAAAAACAGCAGAAGGGATTTTAATGTTGCTTAAAGATAATGGTAGCAGGCAGAAATGATGCAAAATATGCCTTTAAGATGATAGTTTTTGAGGTTGTGACAAGGAAAGCAGTCTGGAGGCTCTGTGTGTGCTGTTCTGCAGAGGTGAGAGTTGGATTTCAGGCCTGGCTCTATGGTTTCAGGCTCAAGCCTTTTCACCTCTTTGACTCTTGGCTTATTCACCTGTAAATTGTAGGATTAGGCTAATAATACTTGCCTGAATCGAAGTTTAACAATGCTTACCCTCTGAATCTCACTTGGCGCTACCATTAGAAGGTTTACTAAACTATAGTGTAAAATATAGTCTAGAGCAGCATAAAATGATTAAAGATGTAGGTGTAGAACTGATGAATTCCCTCTGGCTGGAGTCACTACAATGGTGAAAAACCTGTGAGAATTTGCATATACTTACTAATAGTAAATTATGATTCCTGGCTAGTTTATTGGTGTCTTGTTCTCCCCCATTGAATCATGCTATGTTCCTGTATCTCAAGGCTGCTATAGATGCCCCTCCCTTGGTTTCATTGTTTTTCCTACTCACACTTCAGCCACAACACTAACCAGAAGGTTCAGTAATTCTCCATTTACTTGTCTATGTTGTATTTCTCACAAGATTGAAAGCATCTGGAGGACAAGAAATACCATTATTTGTTTCTCTCTGTTTTGTCAGCCTTCTACTATTTCTTTTTGCACAGTTGTGCAAATTTCTCCAGTGTGTATGTCTACCTAGGAGTAGAACTGGTGGGATTGTTGTAAAATATATGCATCTTTAGTGTTATTAGGCATCACCAATTAATGCTGTACCATAAGCACATTTAGCAGTTCCTCTTTCTTCACATCCTCACCAATATTTGGTATTGCCAGATTTTTATTTTTTCATTTTTGTCAATCTGATAGTATCTCCTAGTTTTTAATGTGCCCTTTCCTGATTTCTAATGAGTTTGGGCCATTCTTTATATGGGTATGGGCTACTCAATATTTTTTCTTTTGCAGTCATCTGTTTATATACTCACTCTGTCTTATTTTGTTTAATCTTATTATGCCTTATCTTGCTAAAGACAGTCCTATGAGGTAGCATAACATTTTTATAATGCAGCACAGCGAAGTCACATAACTTATCTAAGTTCATGTGACTTAAGTGATTCATTAGAATTCAGAATATTCTGTTGGTCTGCTGCTTTTTGCACTGTGTCATATTACATCTTTTATTTTTTAAATTAAAAAAAATTTTTGATACCGGGGATCGAACTCGGGTCCTTGCGCTTGCGAGGCAGGCGGTGGAACCACTGAGCTAAATTCCTGGCCTATATTACATCTTTTAGATCAGTGCTATTTTGTTGTTGTTGGATTGATGTCTGATATTCCCTCCAGCACCTAATAGAATAGAGCAATGTTGAAGTTCTGTTATTAGCTTAGTAAATATTTCTGGAATGAATGAATGAATGAATGATAATGGTTCTAGTGTGGCTGACAAAACGTATTCGGAATAAGTCTGCTGAAATGGAGAGATAGTTTACCTTCCAGTGGTTTACAAGTATGTTAGCTTTGATAAATAAAGAAGCCAAATCAACATTCAGCTTTCTGATGTTGCTGCAGAATTAATCAGAGAAGACGTCAAAGTAAATCATGGACATTAAAGTATAGTTTGTACTTCTTAAAAAGAAATCTACATAGCCTTTGGAGGTGAGGCGAATATATATTCAGGCTTAAATGAAGACTAAGAATTTTGTGGGAGGGAATTGATTAAGTAGTCTTCATGACTAGTGATTTTAAATCATAAGTCAGATCCATCTTGCTAACCAATCATATTACAAATCATAAGTAAAACTGTTGGTAATTTTGATTCTTTTCCTTTCTCCCCTCCCTCCCTTCCTTCCTTCTTTTTCTTTCTTACTGACAATACACACCTGAAAGTGTTCCCCAGGCCTCAAATTCATGTTCCTTCTGCCTTAGCCTCTCAAGTAGCTGGGATTACAGGCATGTGCCATCAGGCATGACTTTAATTTCAATTTTTTAATGTATTGATATTTCCCCTCATGATAGACATTGATAAAAATCACATCTAAAAATTACTGTGGTATTAATACTTGTAATTTTAAAATTAGAGGTTTTATATTTTGAGATGATTTTGCTTTGAGATTTTGAGGAGTTCTTGCTACTTGTTTTTTTTCCCTCTAGAAAAAAGGTAGTAGATGGCCATGGTTCATTGATTTTTTTTTTTTTTTTAAGTTTTAAGTCTTATAAATTTGCAGAGGTGCAGTATATAATTACATGTGGATCTCTGGAATTTTTACTCAGTTATTAACTAAAAATAGAATTGTGGTAATTTCTTACATTGACATAACATTTTATAGTTTACACAGGACCCCTTTGTAAAATGTTTTATTTAGTCGTCATCACACCAACCATTTGGTGATGGAATTTTCTGTGTCTGATTACTTTGATCTCTAATTACGAATTTGGCTGAATGTAGTTGCAGTGTTAGACATTGTGAGCATTTTCAGTTGTGCCTTAAGCAAATTTGCAAGGGAGCCCTGATGTTAACTTTGGCAGGTTTCATGCTTGCAAATATTGATTGAGCCAGAAGTCCTAGTTGTAAAATGTCACTAGTGAATGTGCAGCCAGTAAAGGCAAGGAAAAACTCATTACTGCAGCTCATCTGTAACTTCTGGGTCATACCACTCACTACCATCTGGTAATAACAAATGTTTGAAAACTCCCTTTTATTCTGACAAAAGGTAATCAGGAGAGGTTAACAGCAGATGATTTCTGAGCATTTCAGATTGGTTTGATCAATCCATCCACAATCTTGGGTTGTGACATTGCACATGTCTAATTATCTCAAGAGGTAGAAGAAAGTTTAAAACGGATGAAATCCCAAAGTAACAGTTGGAAGGAATTTAATTATACCTCCCTTTCTCCCCTGTGTTGTGCACTGCCTCCCTTTCCCATTGAAAGTGTTTATTTTGAGAAAGAAAAGACAATGGGAAAGGAAGAAGTAAATAGGATTGCCATCTTGACTTAGTCCAATGATTTTCTCAAATGTGAGCTTAAGACTAAACCTGTTCTTTAAGGAAAAGGATTGGGGACGAGGAAAGGAAATTATAGGTTGAAAGGTTTCTCCTCAATGTAATGACCTTTCTGAGGGATCCAAAGATGGGTTGCATCACATCTGGGACACAGATTAGGGAGGAGGCGAGTATTTGGTCACTGGAGGTGATGGTAGGAAAGTGTCAGTGTATGCCTGACCAGAAATGTTTTGAAGAGAGATTAAGAGATAGATAATTGATTGGTTTAGATTGAGGGTGCCTAAAGTCAGGACTGGTTCTAGTGCCTCAGAAGAACTATGGCAAAATTTTGAATCTAGATTTACACAAGTATTTTCTGTAAAATGAATACATTCATCATGCTCTCTTTCCTTTTTTTTTTGGTATCGGGAATCGAGCTTGGGACCTTGTGCTTGCAAGGCAGGTGCCAGAACCACTGAGCTAAATCCCTGGCTGCTCTCTTTCCCTTAGTATGGAGAAGGAAAAGCACTATTGGCAAATAGGAGACTTGTATTTTTGCTCACCAGAAAGTTATTTAAACCCACTGGGCTCAGAATACCCCATTCTTTAGAGGGGTAAACTAGATGATTTCTTTCTTCCAGCTCAGATTCCTGAGTTTTTCCCATTGTTATTTAAGAAACAGGACTTCACGCTCTATTTGGAAGACCCTTTTCTGAAGTTGTCTGAAGTCCTTAGTGCTAGGTGCTGGTTTATTATAAGGGTATAGTAGGTTTCTTTTGATAGTTTCCATTTCCTTAATAGAATTGGATGTTGTTTTTCTTCTGTTATTGTGAAAGTATCTTTTATGAATTAGTCTGTCCTTTGCCAGGTAACTTGGAATGTTGAGCTATATTTAGGCACCTCCCCCACATTATGCTGTTAAATCCTGATATAAATGTGCTCTTCACATTAACAATTGCACTGTGTGTTTTCATAATTTATCATAATGATACCATTATTGCTTATTATAGAAGTTGCCTTTCTTCCCCCTCACCCCTAAGTCTAATTGAGGTTGAGACAGACCGTAAATGTGATAATATAGATTGCATGCTCAGAGGAAATGGAGTTGGTTTCATAGTGGAGTTTTAATTTAGGATTCGTTCTGGTGATGTAGCCTCTTCCTATGGTACATTACTTTGAGCCCAATATAACTGCATGTTCCCACAGCCCCTCATTATAGCTGCAGCTTCTCACTGCTTTTTAATTAAAAAAAAAATAGACAGAGGGGAAGATGAAACCTAAAGCTTAGGTTGAATATTGTCTGGGTACACAGGGAATATCCCAGGCAGATTCCTTATTTAGTTTTTTAACTCTTTCAAAGCTTTTGTGGAGATGTCTTGATTTATATTTCCAGGGATATGGATGGAGACACACACATACATGCTGTAAGATTATTGTAAAGTTAAGACATCATATATCATCTTAAAGCCTACTGTAAGCTTTGAGTGAGTAGAAGTCTTTGTATCCTAGAAAATCTGCTAGCTATGTGGTTCAATGGTGGCAAATACTTAGTGAGCTCTCCCCCCCCCCACCCCGCCATTCACATTTGGGGAATAAGGCAGGGAAGGTAGAAGATTGTAAAATCCCTTCAAGGCTGATGTTCTGGTACATCAGAAGTTAAGAATTAATCATTTTTCTCAAGTCCTGTGGGCAGCAAAAGCAGAGAAATGACTTTATTTAGGACACTTGCTTTGTTATTCCTTCATCTTGAGGGATTCCAAACACCCTTCAGATACCAAAACAAATTAATCTCCAAGGTGGCTGGTAAGAGTGGCTTAAGCCTCTTGGGATTGGTTGTGTGTGACACAAGGAGAGCTTGGCCTGAGCTGCTGACCTCTGGCAGCTGTGAGTGATACATTCTCTTTCTGGATCAGCAGCCTTTCAGTTTCCCTGTAGTGAAATTGGAGTGACAGTGGTGAGCTTCTTCTCCACTTATAGTTCCTGTCTTTTTTATATAGCCAGCTGCTCTCAGAGTGGTGAATATTGGGTGAATATACTCAAGTTTATTTCTAGGTGGGTGGTGGGTGGGGGTGTGGAGTTAGCATCATAATTTTTAGTGTGGGCTTTTCACAGTCTAGGCCAGCTCTCTGTGAATCCCTATTAGGGAGCAAGAAACCCTCTAAACCTGTGCTGTTTTGTGCTGTAGCCATTAGTCACAGACTATTGTTGAGAACACTGTGCCTAGTCTGTGTTGAGATACTAGCTTCCAAAGACTTAATATGAAAAAAAGTAAAATATCAAATTAGCAATCTTCTCTATTGACATGTTGAAGTGATAATATATTCTTCAAATTCATTTTACCTGGTTCATTTACTTTTAAAACGTGGCTCCTAAATAACGTCAAATTACATGTATGACTTGCATTACATTTTAGTTGGACCCTTTGTCCTAGATTTTTAAGTTCTAATAGCAAGGCAGTGTTTATCTTGTTCATACTTACATGCCTAGTAGCGGCATAGCACCTTAGGTGTAATTGGCATTTAATATTTTGTTGAAGAAATAAATCCCAACATTTATGGCTCAGAGTAGTAAAATCTCAGGAATGAAGAGAGACTTCTCTATTTGGAGTGTTTGTTTTTGGAAAAGGAACAATTGAAAGTTGAGTGAAGAACAGAAGTTCAGCCAGGCGTGGTGGCATGCATCTGTAATCCTTGCTACTTGGGAAGCTGAAGCAGGAGGAGTGCAAGTTTGAGACCAACTTAGGCAATTTATCAAGACACTGTCCCAAAATATTTGACAAAGTACTGGAGTTGTAGCTCAGTGGTTGAGTGCTTGCCTAGCATGTGAGGTCCTGGGTTCATTCCCCATTACTGCAAAACAAAACAAGACCAAAAGCTCTATAAATTTTTGCCTTGGGAGGGAAAAATGTTGAAATAAAATATGTCAGGGCCTTTGCACAGCTTATGTACCTGTTGGAGAGGGAGGTGGAAGTAGCCATGCTTGTGGGGGAGCCATGCGAGTGTCCTAAGGGTTCCTCCTCTGCTGTGTGGAGTTGTCATGAGAGGAGCTCAATTTGAAGACTGGGGGAGAAGGATTGGAGAAACAGCTGGTAAACCTAAAGGTTTCCCTCTTAGGGATGTTGCGCTCAAACTCTTCATGAAGGTTATAAAAGCTTTTCTTGTCTTAAGAACCCACACTGGCCCTGTGCATCCCTGTGACTGTGCTTAGACACAAGCTGACTGGAGGAAGCCTGGAGCTGCTACTGGGCCAGATCATGGCTTGATGATGCTTCTTTAATAAATTAATTTTTGAATTAATGGTTTAGCAAATATTGTTTTAACTTAAGGCCTTGTATGATATCTGTTTATACATATATACGTGTGAACTCTTCAGGTCTGTGACCATTAGGGTCCTGGAATTATGCTATATGAGCAAACTTTCCAGAGATCAGCTTCAACTTTAAGAAACCAGGTTGTCTTTGCAAGAGTTTGTGAAAAGATTTTAGGCATCCCGTCTCCTAGCTTATAAAACAGCTACTTCTGGTTGCCAGAGATGTGGCAGACATTTAAATTCTGCAGAAGAAAGTGCTTTTTCAGTGAAAATTATTAGAAATAAAAATGCAGCTCCTCGCCTGACCTCTGCAATGCTTGTTTTAAACAAATGAATTGGCTGGGTATGACCTGTAATCCCATCTACCCTAGAAGCTGGGGCAGGAAGATTGCCAGTTTGAGGCCAGCCTGGCAATTTAGCAAGACCCTGTCTCAAAATAAAAAATTGAAATAGCAACAACAAAGGGGCTAAGGGTTTAGCCTAGTGTTAGAGTGCTTGCCTAGCTTGCATGAGGCCATGGGTTCAGTCTCCACTACTGGGGGAAAAAAAGTGGATTGGAAGATGGGTTTCCAGAGAGATGTTGCCAGTGTTACTTCTATTTTGCATTTCTTAGCTATGGCCGTGTTTAGTTCTCTCGTTTTAATTCTGGTCCACTGCCTATTCTCTCTGCCCTCAGAGATAAACAATCCAGAAATCTCCTCTCCATGGAGAACTCTGGAGCTCATGCTTTGACTTGGCTGCTGCAGCAGGCTCTTGCTAATCAGAATCACAGCAGGGCTTGTTTTATGAGCCTGAAAGAATTCATGTTCCCAGGGGGCTGAAGTTCCTTACCTGCTGGGGAGCTACAGATTTTTAGTTTGAAGCTTGTCCTCCTGTAGGATGGAACTACCTTCGCCTCCCCTTCTCACATGAAAGCCACTACCTCCTTTTTCTTGTAGTTTGTAGTTACTGGAATGTTGGTTTCTTTTCTCCTTTTTTTTTTTTTTTTTTTTTAAAGTAGATGTTTGAACTTTAGGAAAAAAGGTGTGTTCATATGAGACTGTACCCTATCTAGGGAGACCAGGAAGAGAATGAAAAATAGCAGGTGGTACCACACAAACTAAATTGTCTAATGTGAGTTTTCTAAGCAGTGTCATATGCTCAGACTTACTGAAGCACCTGGTATGTAGAACCAGCAGGTTATACTAATACAGAGGAAATGACTTTCTACCCCTGGCATAGTGCTACTCAGTGACAGTCACAAGGCGAGGTGTGTGACACATGTAATAGAAATTTGTCTATTTTACCAAACAGTGTAGCAGGGTGGCAGTGAATGTGGCAGTAATATACCACATTGCACCAGCCCACTCTTAGTGGGTGCAGTTGTCATAATCGGGTAAGGAAAAACTAATTTGTTGAGGAGGACAGTCATATGGATTATCTCATAGTGATAATTTTATGTTTGTTTAATATTTTGTAGGTTAGGGTTCTTTCACTTTAAAAGCAGCCTTTTAAAGTTCACTGGGAAAAGGCAAATTCTCCATTTGCTGAAAGCGGAGGTTTAAAGAGGTCAGTGATATATATGTTCAATCACACCAATAGCAGAGCCAAATGGTGACACTGATGTCTTTTTATTGTTTCTTCTTAGCTTTGAAACCCATTTCAATAGTGCCTTGTTTTATTCTAATTTAATAAGTATGTTCTTCATGGATTGTGTTGTAAAAGGCAAAATGAAGTACCGTCAGAGAGAGTATGGTAGTAAGTGCCTCAGACTAAGAATCAGAAATTGCCAGTTCTCTTCCATGATGCTAATGGTCTAGTGACCTTGTGGAATGATTAAATGCAGATAATTAACAACTCCATCACCTTAGGTAGATTTTTTTTTTTGGTGATAAAAACATTTAAAATCTACTCTTTTAGAAATTTTGAACTATGCAGTGCATTATTATTATAGTCATAATTCTGTGCAATAGATTACCAAAGCTTATTTCTCCTAATCAAAACTTTGTACCCTTTCGTCAATGGGTCCTCTTTCCATGGCCTTTGGTAGCCATCCTTCTACTCTGTACTTCTGAGTTCAACCATTTTAGATTTCACATATAAGTGAGATCATGTGGCATTTGTCTGTCTGTGCATGGCTTGTTTCATAGTAGTCCTCCAGGATGATCCATATTTTTTACAAATAACAGAATCTTCTTTTATGGCTGAATAGTATTCCATTTGGTATATATACCCCACTTTCTTTATCCACTCATCTGATGATGGCACCTAGGTTGCCTCCATCTCTTGTTGCTTATAAATAATGCTGCAGTGAACAGGGAGGTACAGATAACTTTTGCATAATGATTTCACTTCCTTTGGATATGTACCCAGAAGTGGGTTTGCTGGATCATATGGTGATTTTATTTTTAGTTTTCTGTTTTCTATAATGGCAGCATTAATTTATATTCCCACCAACCTTGCACAAGAATTCCCTTTTCTCCTCACCCTCCTCAGCCCTTCTAATAGATGTGAGGTAATATCTCTCTGTTTCTCATTAGAATCTCTGATTACTGATGATGAACAGATGATGAATTGATGAACCGGTTTTCATATATCCGTTGCCCATTTGTATATCTTCCTTTGAGAAGTGTCTGTTTAGTCCCTCTGCCTGGCCTCTGGCCTTCCTTGGTAAAATAGAATTTGAAGTACAGTAGATCTTTGGAAATTACATATGGTATATTCTCTATTTGAACTACTTCTGAGTGTAAAAATGACTTTGAACCACATAAATTAAGACCATATGCTAAGTGAGCCTAAACCAGTGTCCCCTTCTCCAAGGGGTTTTGTTCTTTGCAATTTCTGTATACACGGACACTTTTGTAAAGTGATAAAACTGCATATCAAAGAACCCTGCCCCCTCAAAAAAAATTGCTCATGGTGTATTTGTAGAATCATTAGGGGTCTGAAAAACAACCATGTAGAACTTTGCCCCATTCTGTGGGAGAGTTTGTTTGCTATGTTGCTTTCCTATCAGGGAATCCTTGAAAACTTTTAGGGCATTTGTCTATGCCTTTCTGTCTTTCCAGCTCTAATATCCTGTGTTTCTTTTCTCTCATTCTCAGCCCAACAGGGGGACAAAGCGACCCCGAGATGATGAGGAGGAGGAGCTGAAAACACGTCGGAAACAAGCTGGTCCTCGAGAACGAGAACGGGGCCGCTATCGGGAGGAGGAGGTGACTGTGACTGAAGAAGCAGATGATGACAAAAAAAGGCTGCTCCAGATTATTGACAGAGAAGGCGAGGAGGAAGAGGAAGAGGTAATATGTCAAAGCTAGGCGGGAGTCCAGACCCTGGCCCTGTGTGCTATCTGTAAAGTCACTTCAGGCAACTGCTTAACTCTGAACTTCCAAGCTTTGTTTGTAAGATGGGGTTAAGAGTTCTTATTTCATAGTGTTGATGTGAAGTTTAAGCGGGATAGTGGAGTTTAGAAAACATTTTCCAAAGTGTAAAGAATGTCACAAAATTTTAAAAAGTTGTTCTTAATTACATGCTGAAATCAAGCGAGGTCCATGGGAACAGAGAGGAAGGGTTGGTGTTGACTCTAGAAGGCTGGGGAAGCTTTCCGAGACTGACCCTTCAGGGAACACATTTTTGAATATGGGCTATCGTCTTTGCCAGAAAAGCTGACAAGTGGAAGAAGGGCTTTTAGGACAGAAGAAATGGCATTGGCAAAACAGTAAAGGTGGTGAAATTCAAGGGGTTAGGTATTGAAATGTGACTAGAGAAACTACAGTTTAGAGCTGGGCTTGGTGTGTGCCTGTAGTCTCAGCACTTGAGCGGCTGAGACAGGAAAATTGCTTGAGCCCAGGAGTTCAAGGCCAGCCTGGGCAACATTGCAAGAGCCTATCTCAAAAAATAAAATGGTTTAGGGAAGGAGTTGCCTCAGGGCTTTTCTATTTGCCGATCTTCAAGATGCCTTTAGGCTTTTACACTCACTTCTGCCTCTGGACCTTTTCACTTCTGGGGCCTCTCTTGGAATGCTCTTCCCATAACACTTTGCATGACTTGGTTTCTTCCCATTTAAGTCTCAATTCAGGTGTTTCTCCCCTGAGAAGTCTGTCTTATCTCTGAGATAGCCCTCTAAGCCATCCTCAGATATTCTTATCACTTTCTTCTATATATTGTCCTCACAGCATGTGTCATGACTTGAAATTCTTTTTTTTTTTTGGTATCGGGGATCGAACTCGGGACCTTGCGCTTGAGAGGCAGGCGACAGAACCACTGAGCTAAATTCCTGGCCCTGACTTGAAATTATTTGTTTATTTTACTTACTCCACCAGCTTCCCACAAAAAATAGAGATTGGTTCTGTTTTGTTCACAGCTGTATCTCTGGCACTCAGAGCTATAGCTCTTGGTAGACCCTTAATAAATATTTACTGAATGAATAAATGAATGAAACTGAGAATAATACAGGTAAAATATCAGTGATTAAAAACAAAATGACCTTACCTTTGTGTCTTTTTAAATCTTTAAATGTTAATGTGTGTGTTATTTCATTGTGGCATTTTGTTCAATATGAATTATGGAAATAAATTCTTAAGAGCCAGCTGTTTTCTAGTTCCCTCAAAGACATGATGCTAAGTTTGGATTTAAAATATGAGGCTGGAGTGTGAATCTGAGAAGAAAAAAATTGATTCATATTCCAGAAAGGTCTTTGCTATGTTATGACAGAAACTCTCTCCTCATTAGGGTTTGTACCGGGGCTAATGTGGGGATCTGCCCCTAAAAGATGAAGCCACTTTGGAAATCTGTAGTGGGAGACAGTCAGCCTTGAATTGTGAATTTCCTCTCCTAGGGCAGCAGCCCTGCTAGGGCTTACACAAACAGTGTGCGCGGCAATGTTCCCCCCTTCCTTCCTCACTGGCTTCTGCTCAATCTGTTCACCCTGCAGCAGCAGTTAATTGGCAGATATAATTCCTGTGTAGGGCAAGGCTGGTATTGGAGGATTAGGGTAGTAGCTGTCATGGGTAAGTGGTTTCTAGCCTGGGAGACAGAAATGTAATATGGGACCAGCCCTTCTGTTAAGGGACAGAGAGAAAGAGATCGCTTTGTAAAAATGACACATGGAAGGCTACAAGTCCAGGAGTTATTTTCTCACTGCCACCAAAGTCCAATTTGATGAAAAACAAGTGATGCTTGCCCCTGTAAAGTCACGTGGACTTGTAAAATATTATTGTCCTTTTTGTGCTACATCACTGGCATTCATCTTTCTGAAATCTCCCTCTGGTTTCTGACGTTGAGCTATTGGAGCTACTGCTGTTGCCAATGACTAAGACTGATAATTCCGTTTTCTCCCAGTGTTGAGAGAAATTATAGAAGGCCAAGCCCTGGAGAGGCTGGAATTTTAGAAATCCTATGCAAGCTACATTAACAGTAATATGGTTTTCTTAAAAGGTGGGCAACATGTAGCAAAGGAAAAGAAGAGAGTGGCTGGGGTTGTGTGAAAGTAATTTAACCCTTTCCTAGTAATTTTGATTATTTAATCCCTAGTGGTATGTTAAATACATTGTGCCTGTAGCTATTAACAACAGTTTACATTAACATAGTTTAGCAAACAGTTTTAGGTATATAATTTCTTTAGGTCATCCCTATGACCTTGAAAGATGCAGGAAACATTTTCACTTATCCCTTTTTCCTTTCCACTATTCCTCTCTTCAACAGATCTTCACTGGGTACCTGCTGTGTTCCAGGGACTGGAAAATCAGCAGTGAACAAACAAGTAGACATGGGCCAGCAGCAGGAGTATTTGCCCAAGTTTTGGGTTGGAGAGATTATCTGGGCCAGATCTTGCAAGACCCTCCTTCTGTAGGTCATGTGAAGGATTTGAGATTTTACTCTTTTGAGTGCCAAATGGGTGAATTCATTAGAAACTCGTATGGAGGAACAAGCTGGATTTGGTGAAGGTTTGAGTAATAGTAAAGTTATATTACCATATGGCTAGTATGCAGTGAAGCCAGACTCTGAGTCTTGACTAAGCTGGAACACTGACTTCAGGAACCTGGGGAACATAGGGGCCTAACAGAGTACAGGATCTATGGATCTTGGAGTCTTTGATACCATCTAGGAAATATGTCATGCCCCAAATAAATAAAGGAAAAGTATCTTCCACTTAAAACACAATATATGAAAATTGAAATTTAATAATAAAATAATAGCTAACATTGTCTGAGCACTTATAAAATTATGGCATGATTCATTACTTTCCAAAAGGACCTATTTCATGTTCTAATAGCAGTTTCTTTATTGCTTTTAGGTATGAGTTATGGTCAGCAACTACAAAGCAGTGAAGCTGGGGGTTGGAAGATCTTAGAGAGGCAGAAGACATTTTTAGCACATTAAGCCGGAAGTAAACTAAAGACATTTCTGAAATTTGAGTGTAGATTTTTTTGCAGGGGGGGATATGATTCACTTTTCAGATCTTCCTTTTGTTTACCTTTGTAAGTATTACTGCAATGTATGAAGTAAGAAAATTCTGTATGATTATTTTTTTTTATGCTTCTGGGTTACTGAATTCTTGATGTTACCTCTGGATTCGAAGTACCTGTCTGATTGTCTTCTCAGCAGCTAGTGAGGACTGAGCACAGTAATGTGTGAGAGATCCAAAGCAGTGACTATAGTTAATTAACAACCATTCTTCACTCAGGGACTGTACAAAAACAGGCAGTGGGGTGAATTTGGCCTGTGGACTATAGTTTGCTGATCCCCGGTATGGAGAAAAGAAAGGACCACTCTCATTCATTGACTTAGGATTTGAACTCAAACATTTTTTTTTTTTCTTTTTTGGTACCAGGGGTCGAACTCGGGTCTTTGTGCTTGCGAGGCAGGCACCAGAACCACTGAGCTAAATCCCCGGCCCTTGAACAGGTTTTTTAAAACTTCTGAGTCTTACCTGTAACAAAGGAAAAGATAAATGTTAAATAATAATATCTAGTGTTATTGCTTATTGTTATTATCTGTTCCATACAGTGTACTCAAGAAATATTTGTTAGCTGGGCACAGTGGCATAGGCCTGTAATCCCAGCTACTCAGGATCACAGGCTGAGCAACATAGTAAGACCCTGTCTCAAAATACAAAACAAAAAAGATAGGGGAAGAAGCAGAATCAGCCCGCTGCAGACAGGCAGGTCTGCGCACGCCCTGCCGAGGTCCCGAGTCACACGGAAGACTCCGAATCAGCCTGTGCCCCGGCAACAATCCACTGGACCCCCCCCCGCTCCTCTGTATAGCCACCTGGTTCCACACTACAAAGACGCAGAGGACACCGGACCACCAGACCATGGTACTGAGTTCCGCTGCTCCCGGCCCAGAGGTAGGGGCTTCTGAGCTGCTGTCCCACTGCTCCTGGTCCAGAGGAAGGGGCTTCCTGGCCACCATCTCTCCTGCTGCTCCCAGCCCAGAGGAAAGGGCTTTAGGGCCACCTTCTGTCCCGCCGCTCCTGGCCCAGAGGAAGGGGCTTCCGGGCCACCATCCCTCCCGCTGCTCCCAGCCCAGAGGAAAGGGCTTTTGGGCCACCTTCTGTCCCGCCGCTCCTGGCCCAGAGGAAGGGGCTTCCAGGCCATCATCCCTCCCACCGCTCGCGGCCCAGAGGTAGGGGCTTCTGAGCCGCCATCCCACTGCTCCTGGACCAGAGGAAGGGGCTTCCCAGCCACCATCCCTCCCGCTGCTCCGAGCCCACAGGAAAAGGCTTTTGGGCCACCATTCCTACCACTGCTCCCGGCCCCTGTCCCACCTCTCCCAGCTCAGAGGATGTAATCCGTGCAGGCGCCAACAGCACCCCCCCAGTCGAAATGAGAAAACACATAAATAAGTCTCAAAACCAGGCTCCCAGATCACCAACAGCAACCCCAAAGGGAAATGAGATGGAACCCTCTGATACTCAACCACCTGGACCCACTGAACTGGCAACAAAAGGGGATCTGGAAAAAATGAAATCAGAAATAATT
>NW_004624842.1:1859758-1907821 GCF_000247695.1 Heterocephalus glaber | reverse complement strand
ATGGAAATAAAGTCTTTGTAAATAGGGAAGGGTGGAGGGTGTGAAGGGAGGGCTAGGAATGGGGAAAAAATAAGAACCAAGATGCATTATGTAAAGGTGCAATTCCCAGTGAGAAATGTAATTGTGTTGTATACCTACAATGTACCAATGAAAGAATTTAATAAAAAAATGAAATAAAATAAAATTAAATTAAAAAATAGGGGACCATAGCTCAGTGGTATTGCACTCCTGGTTCAGTCTGCAGTAGTAGGGGCTGGGTGGGGAGGTTTAAAAAATCTGGAATGAGTCTTTAACATCTTAGGTTGAATTTTCTGTGTTATAGATATTGATCAGTGTGCGAGACCCAGAGTGGTACACTGAAACATCTGGTATACCTCCTTAACTGTCAATGTAGTGAGGGAGACAAAGTATGTGCTGTACATCATTCGGAGGAAGTAAGTCATTGACAGAGTTAGGTAGAGTATAAGTGCCATAGGAAAGAAAGAGTGACAGTGAGTACAAAGTCTCTGTACTGAACTTGTTGCATTTGTCCCTTTGTGTACCAGGAGGAACCATTGGATGAAAGCTCAGTGAAGAAAATGATCCTCACATTTGAAAAGAGGTCATATAAAAACCAAGAGTTGCGGATCAAGTTTCCAGACAATCCAGAGAAGTAAGGCTCTGTTTTTCTGATACCCTTTCCTCTGCGGTGTTCTGTTTCCCAATTTTGTCTTTCATTTGTTTACTTCGTTTGCTTTGGCTTTTGTGATTTGGATCAGGAATCCCAGGATGATCCACGTTTGGGAAATCACTAGAAGAACTCATAGGACCCAGTCAGTGGTACTCAGTGCTGTGGTTTATTACAGTAGAAGAGTATACAATGGGATCCATGAGGGGAAAAGACATATCAGGTGGAATCTGTAGAAATTCATGCACAAGCTCCTCTCTTTCTCCCTCCCACTGGGAGGGGCCAGACCGACCAGAAGTGAATTGTGTCAACATGTGTATAGTATATCTGTCCACAGAAGCCTGTTTGAGACTCCCAAGTCTGGGGTTTTTATTTAGGACTGTTCATATAGGCATTTCTGGCAGAAATAGCTACCAGCATTCCAGTTTCCCAGAAGGAAAGCAGTTGTTTATTGCTCCAGGCTGGCATGACAGCCTTATCACTTAGGGAATGTTTCAAAAGCCAAGTTCCCAGCTGCCAACTTTGGGTCAGCCTTGTAAGCAAGCCCTTCAAAAGACCAGGCCTGCTGGTTAACTTTTTCCCTCATCATTCTTCTTAGTGTCTGACGAAAAAGGACCCTGCTGCCCTAAAAAAAAAAGCCATGATTGTCATTAGTAAGAGCTTTACTGTTGAGAAAAATATCAAAAACTTTGGGGTTAGACAGATATGGATGTGATTCCCACGTGACCTTAAGTAAGTTACTTCCCCTTTCTTAGCTTCAGGTGTCTGTCTCACCTACATAAGGAAACAATGTCTCCTGCATAAGTTTGTTTTGAAGAATAAGAACAATAACAAGTATTTGTAGCTCAGTTCTTGCACATGACAGATACTAATGAAGTAGTTAATATGTAGTTAATATGGTTATTTCTATGAAGTTCCATAATGAGGGATTTGGTATCTTTCAGTCTTGAATCCTAACTTTTTCATACTAACACTGATTGTAATGTTCTAAATCTTTCTTTTCCTTCCTGACTTTTTTTCTCTCTGGACACACAGTTTTAATGAATCTTAATATGCCCAAGGCTTTTGTAGGCAGTTAAGAGTTGAATAGTATGACCTTTGCACTCAAGTTTATAGGTTGCTAGGGAAACTGGCTACATACAAAATAGAAAGAAATACACACTCCAGAAAAGTTATAAGCAAGCAATTTGGAAGTATAGGGGAAGAAACAGTAAATGCCTAGTTGAGGACTACTGAGGATTTCACAGCAAAGGTGGTATTTGATCCAGGCCTTGAAGAGTGGTTTTGATTGTTATAGGCAGAAAAGAACACAAAAAAGCATGCAAGCAATGTAAAGAACCATGGCACTGAGGTATCAGGGGGTATAGTCTTCCCTGTAACCTGAGGAAGCCAGTGTGGTCCACTGTGCTCTCCGTACTGTGAATGAGGAGACAGAGCAGGGAAACCAGTCATAGGACCAAGGCTCAGACCCTTTCTGATAGTATGAAGCAGCAAGACCAGAGTTCACCTTCCTGACAGCATTGTCCTCTCTGGTTTTATGCTGATTGTATTCTGTACCATACATTAGCACTTGTTACACTGCATTGTGTATGTGTCCCTGTGTCTGTCTGTGGGTGTGTTTATACAAGTAATACACAAATAGTTGCAAAAAATGACAACACTGCCATAAGTAGAAGAAAACATGAAAGTTTTCCTTTGCTGTACTGACCCCCTTTTCATTCCCCTATCTAGAGGTAGTCTGTGAACATTTCATGAATATCCTTTTAGATCATTTTCTGTACACTTATTTATATGTGAAGGTAGATACTTAAGTTTTTCTCGTACATAAATCATCCCATAGGTGTTCTACTTCTTACTGGAATCATGTAACAAGAAATGTTTTCTTGTTAGTTATCTGCAAATCTACCTTTTGTCTTTTAATTACTACACAGCATTTCATGGTAGGAAATACTGTAATTTATTTAATTATATTTCTACTGATCAGTATTTGGTTATTTTAAATATTGGTTTTTATAAATAATGCTGCAGTAACCCTCCTTTAATACATGTCTTATGAGGAACCTATGCTATAGGTTGATAACTCCGGAAATCCAGTTTACTTCTTGGAATACAAATATTGCCTTTGCCCCCCTGATTGTTACCCTTCTGGCAACTCAGAGCTGTGTTTCTATAGGTTTTGTCACCCTATGTGCCTTACACAGCACTGATGTGCTAGTTAGCAGTCATGAGCTGTTTTTATGAAAAAAAATTTTTTTAAAGTCAACAGTATTTTCCATTCAGACAAAATTTATATACCATTTTAGTTTTTAAATCTGAACATGCGAAAATTCAAATTATGCATAAAGAGTTGTTTGTCATGTCAAAAAGCAGTTAGGAAACTATATTCTGTTTTTACCTTGAGTTTTTGAGTTGTTAGTAGTGCAGTGTCTTTTATAATTCTCCAGACCAGCGAAGTGCAATTAAGATGAAAACTGCTAGAGCATATTTGAACAAAACTTTCCAGTTGAGGTCAGAAACATTCAGATTTATTTTCCCATATATGCAATTGTCATTTTAATGGCACACCCCAAAATGCCTCTCTTCAATTGGCTGCATTTCAGATTCAATTGACAATTCTCCTCTGCAGCCTCCACTCTGCACTGTGCAATCCTCCCTAATATCACATGGGGTAGAGTATGCCGTTTCCCCAGTAAGTCCTTCCATAGTTTGTCTCTTCATTTTTGCAGGAACAAAATTATTTAGAGTATGATTCCCAAGCCTTTTGAATTCAGGGGCCTTTTATACTCCTAAATTATTGAGTTCCCATGGGGCCAGGGATTTAGCTCAGTGGTTCTGGTGCCTGCCTCGAAAGCGCAAGGTCCCAAGTTTGATCCCTGGTACCAAAAAAATAAATAAATAATTGAGTTCCCTGAAGTGCTTTTCTCAGAAATTTCTAGAAAACACCACAACATACAAGCTGACATTCAGTTAGCCATCAGAACAGTGATATTACATGTTGTATAACCCTGTGTAAAACTCTACTGTGTGCTTCCTAGATAATAAAAGTGAAAAAGGCCAATAAATCAAAACTATTTTAATACTTCTAAGGCATTAACAACCCCCCAAAAGGATCTGCAGTTACCTCCTGTCCACATCCTGGGAACCCAGGACCACACTTTGAGAACTACTGATTTATTTAGGCGGAGGAAATATGATGTTCCCCTAGCAGTGACTGCACATAGACCTCTTTGGTTTCTGTTGGTTTTGTAGCACAGTGTTGAACTTTGCTGGTCACTTGCTGATATTCACTCCTGTAGTTGAAGGAGAACATCTGTTGGTCTGAAGGAAGTGGCAGGGTAGGAAAAGATTCTCTGTCTTGTTAGATGGAGTGGATGACCCCTCCTCAGACTGGGTTACTGTTTTCATATGTTGCTCTATTGCTTTCCATCACCTCTCACTTGATCCTTACCCCAGATGAGTCATGTATTGCAGAAGGCACTCCAAATCCCTAAAGATAGCCCTCTGCAAATATTATGTGCACTTTAAATGAGTAGGCTGTACTTTGTCAGCAAAACCAGAAGAAACTGTATTTGTTATAGCATAGCAAACTTGAGGGAGAGTCATTATTGTGTGGCAGGTATTATTAGGCACTAATAATTAGGCATTAATATATTATTCCTTTTAATCCTCAGTATACTTCAGCTAGGGAAGATAAGGAAATTGAGGTTTAGAGATAACTAGTTAATAGTCTGCCTTCCTTGACTAGGTTGAAACCCTGTGCTCTGTGTTTTCATGACACTTCTCTTGGGCAGTACTAGGGATCCTTCTGATTAATTATGTGTAATACATTGTTTGTGTTTGTGCTAGGCTGAGGGCTCTATAAGTCAGAAACTGGGATTCTCTTGTTATTTCTTATATTTGCAGTACCTAGGACAGTGACTAGCACCTAGTACTATGTGTTTGATGAATACTTGTTGACACATTGCTCATGGTCACACCCAGGTCAATCTTTTTCTTCTTTTCCAAAAATTTTTTTTTAAAAATTTTTTATGAGTCCATGTTTGCAGTAGAAAATGTTTACATTTCTTGTGGAGTTGACACATGTACATAAAACATCTTAATTCCTTTTTTGTGTGTGTCCCCCCTGCCCATTTCTTGATCCCCTTCTCATTTGAGAAAGATCTGTCTCCCTAGTTCCTATTATCTATCTTTTATTTGGCTCTTTATTTATAATTTGGGTTTCTCATGTAAGAGAAACCATGTGATACTTAAGCTTGTGTGTCTGATTTATTTCACTTAACATTATGATCTCAAGGTATAGCCATTTTCCTACAAATGTTAAGTTCAGGCATTTACCACTATGCCTTGTTACTCATATGACACTGGACCCAGTAGTATTTTTGTGGTGTTTGCCTTTGTATGATTTGATTCTCTACTGTTTTTTGTTTTGATAATTTTCTGACTTTCTAAACTTAAAACATTGGGATAATAGCATATATTTGGAAGGAACTGAGAGGTGCAGTGTGTTCTGTCATTTAAATCTTATTTTTTTATATTACTCTTTATTAACTACCCCCAATGATAAGAATCTAACATGCCAGAGAAACTTATTCCATCATTTAGCATTTCTGACTCAAGATTTTGATTAAGAATGAGAAAGAATTTCAACAAATTCTTGTATGACTTCTTGTAATCTCTGTTGCTTCCCAGAATCACTTTCCATATCCCTCTAAAGTGTGGGTCCTAAAACAGATGTCACAAAGTTATGGTCATCTAATTGACATGAGAACTCTGTTGTCTTCCTTTAAATAGCCTAAACCATAGTAGTATTGGTGTGAGCTACTTTCCTTTGCTCCTGCATTTGCCAGGCACCTACTAAAGTTGTGTGCTGGACCAGTGAGTGTGCCAGTGGCTGGGGGCCAGATCAGAGTAAGCAGTAGCCTCTGTCTTGACAGAACCATCTGATGGTTCTGATTTGTGCGGCAGTCACATTTGACTAAAACCATCAAGTCCCTTCTATACATGTGCACTTATGAGACTGCATCTTTCCCACATCGTATGTTTATCTTTTTTGCCTCAGTAACTTCTGTGTGGATTCCAGATAATTTTGTCCAGTTAGATTTGGCACATTGTTATTGCCTGTCAGGACCTTTTGAATTGATTCTGTTCTCTGTCTCTTTAAGCTTTGTGTTGTATGACATTTGTTAAATTTGCCTTTTCTATATTTTCACCAAATTCATTGATCAAAGCATAATAAAAATAGTTGCACCAAACAAGCCTAAGGACAGAGCCATCAGACAGCAGGACACCAATGGAAGGCTCTCTGTAGGCAGACATTCATTCACAGTTATCATTCAGATCCCCAAATCCTGTCCTAGAACTCAGCATGATTTTGTTTATTACTGTTTAGTGCCCAGTCTCAGTTGCCAGTACTCCTGGTGGACTTAAAAATCTTATTAAGGTGTTCTCCAGAAATCAGAGTATATTTAAAAATATCTGTGTAAGACAAGCCTTCGAGGTTTGCTGAAACCATTAGGTTCAGGGATTATATAGTTCTGCTGCTCCATGGGATATTTGAATCCTGCTCCACCAGCCCTTTTTTTTGTTCTTTTTCAGAGCTGGGGATGGAACTCAGCCTTGGGCTTGCTAAGCAAGTGCTCTACCATTGAGCCACATCCTCAGCCCTGCACCAGCCCTTTTGGCTCGTGATTCTGATTTGGCCTCTGTACTTCAAGTAGTGGGTAACTAGTGCTCTAAAAAAAAAAAATCTTATTTACAGCCATAGTGGAAGAAACCTTTTTAAAAAAGTGATATTGGGGGAGAATCTTAATAAAATATAAAATTTATTTAGAATAATAAGCAGATGAGAATAGGTAAGGAACTGTTGAAAAAGGAGAATAACAAGGGGATGTTTTACAATGAGAGACATAAGACATATTGTAAAGTTATAACAATGTGGAGGTGTGGTCCTGTCTCAGAAATTTGTAGACAAATCAATGAAATGGAGTGAAATCCTCAGAAATAGATTAAAAGATGCATTAAAATTTACTGTATGACATTGAGGCCATACTCTTAAGTGAAATAAGTAGGATGCACGTGTGTAAATACCAAATAGTTTCTCTGGTGTGAAGAACTAAAAGTGTAAATAAGAATTAAAATGTATAATTGATAATGTGAAATTGGAAGAAAAAGTCTGAAGGGGAAGGGGAACTGGGAGGGGTAGAGAAGGAAAGAAGGGAATGGAAAAAATATGAGAAAAGGAAAAAATGGAAACAAAGTCTGTAAACAAGGGTGGAGGGGTTGAAGGGAGGGCTAGGAATGGGGAAAAAGATAAGAACCAAGATACATCATGTAAAGGTACAAATTCACAATGATGAATGTCATTGTACTGTATACCTAAAATGTACCAAAAAACTTAATGAATAAAAGAAATTTAGTGTACGTAACATTTCTTCAAATATGTGAGGAAAAGGTAGATTATGGTACTATATTGCGGCAGTTGGAGAAATATTTGCAGAAATAAAATTTGGCCTTTGCCCTATATTGTGAATTAAAATGTATTTTGGGTGGATTAAATGTTTAAATATATATAAATGTAGAAGTATACCATAAAACGTATCTGGTTTTAGCATAGAAAAGATCTTGCTCAGGATATTTGTAAAGTTCATAAAGCATGATAATTTGACTACTTGAACTTATGAAAACCTTAATGTCAAAAAATAATAAAATAACCATTATGTCAAAAAGCACAAATGTATGAATTAGAGCACAGATACTTTTCTCTTTTTTGCAGTATATGACAGATTAATTTCCTTAATATGAAAAGCATTTATAAATCAATAAATGAATACTCTGATTTAAAATGGGTAAATAAATACAAATAGTAAACACTAGAAAAATGTAACCATTTCAGTATCAGAAATACAAAAATTTTAAAAAGCCTATTTTCCTATCTTGAATTAGAGATTTTAAGTAGATAGTATTGTTTTATGAATAGGTTAAAGGGAAACAGGTCTTCACACACTGTTGTTACCTTTCTGGCAGCACATATCAAAGTCTGTTAAGTCATGCACACTCTATGACTCAACACTTTCCTTCCTGGGAATTTATCTTAACACAGTAATTATGAATGCATGCATCTAAGTGTCATTTGTTACAAGGGAAAGAATTGGAAACTTATCTGAGTGTCTAACAAAGGGGATTGGTTAAATAAATCATGGTACGTCAACACAAGGGAAAATACTGTGCAGCTATTTAAAATTTATGATTTAGAACAGGAACTACTGGTAAACTTAGTCTCCCATACACTCGGATTGATTGGTGGTCTCTTGGACCGCTATGTTGTGAAGAATTCTGAAGCCAGGTCTGAGCTCAGCAGGGAAAAGTGCTTTGGTACTGAGGGATTTTGCCATAGGAGGAGAATGACTGGCAGGAGTGGTGTCGGGTTTGGCTTTTCCTGTTGTAGAAGAATGTTTAATGAGAGAGAGGCTACATAAGTGGCTAAGCCAGGATCAAGTCCAGGCAGTCTGCTCCAGAGTCTGTTTAACCACCCTTTCCTCACAAACATGCTCAGTCAAGTATTGTTCAGTTATTTTACGTGGATTAACTCATTTCCTTCTCAGAATACATCTTCCTGTCTTATTCATCCACGGCTTAATGGACATTTCTTATATGTCAAACACTGGGGAGTTGTTTGCAGAGTGAATGCAAAGAAGTTTTTTTCTTAGTACCTGGGCAGAGGTTTGCTGAAAGGTTCAGTTGTGGAAATGTAAGTGAAATAGTATGCTGTGGAACATGTGATAGTGATAACAGAATGCCAGAGTCTAGATCGGCTTTACTTGGAACTTGCCTTGCAGTCAGCTCATTGGAGAGAGCATGAGGGGGAAGAATGGTTTTGGGGGCTGATGTGGAAACTGACTGTCTTCCTTTGGATGAGGGGAATAATTGGCTCTTCAACTGAAAAGAGAAGTACGAGAAACCTTTTTAGAATGAGTAGGATAGCTAGTTCAGGGCAACAGAATGAATTGCCACACCAAAGGATAATGGTATCTAATCCATAGGACTGGTGGGCAGATCATTTAATGCTGCAGAATGCTTTGAGAGCCTCTAAAAGGCAGCTTGTGACTGAAGGAGTAAGGGGAGCCCTGTAATGAGATCTGAAGCCAAGATTGATTTTTGTAATGAGGAGATCGATTTCCCAAGGAAATTGTGTGACAGTATGATGTTTGGATGAGCGTACTTCTTGGTTGGTCTGTTGTAGAAACTTTGACAGATTGTCTCTTTGTCTAGGTTATGTTGGTATTTGCTGCTCATCGCTGACAGTGCCCTTTTCCTTTCAATGATGCTGTCTTGTTCTCCCCTTCTAGGTTTATGGAATCCGAGCTGGACCTAAATGACATCATTCAGGAGATGCACGTGGTGGCCACCATGCCAGACCTGTACCACCTTCTGGTGGAGCTGAACGCAGTGCAGTCACTTCTCGGGTTGCTGGGACATGATAATACAGATATCCTTTCAGATCTGTCCTCAGTAGAAGGCTGAAATGGGGAAGAAATCCTGTTTACTCTCTTCTGGCAGTCTCTGCAGATGTGTGCTGTCATGTCCAGTGTTCTATTTCCATTCTGATTTTCTTCCATTTTGAAATACACGCTGGTCTTTACTTACCTGAAAATCTGGTTTTTATCTGTTGATAAACCTTGGCAAGTTCTTAATGGTTATAATTGCTTTTATTAATACCAAAATTTAATGTGATATGTATATGTTCATACATTAACAACATTAATTTTCAGGATCTGAGTTTGGAGGCCCCCTTATTGAGACAACACCAGATTTGAATGTGTTGATCTAGACATCATTCTGCTAACAGACGGGCAGAAGAGTTGTGACCAGAGGCAGTGAACCATGGTAGAAAGCACATTGGGAAGTCCAGGGGATAGAAAAGGTCATCCATTTTGTTCACTGCTGTATTCCAATTCCTTAAAAGAAAGGCTGGGTGCCCACTAAAGAGTATTTTGTTGGATGAACATTAGACCTAAACAAACAAGCTGTTTGACTCCTGGCTTCTTTTCTTGTGTAAAATGTGGTGCCCCTCCTCATCTTGATATTCTTACATGCACAAGTAAAGTTAATTGTTTTTGCTTTTTAGTGTTATTGAGAGAGTCAAAGAAATTGTGTCTAGCACACGATTCCTGATACATAGTAGGCACTTGGCGAATGTTCTTTATAGCTGAGTTTGAGTCATGACATCCAAAACCATTTTATACTTTGTCTTAGCCATCAGATGTGCAATAGCTTTAATGTGAAAGGTTTTTGATGTGCCTGTGGATGGGGTTATGTTCATTAAACCAAATTCTCTCCCAATAGTTGTTCTGTTTGAATCCAGATTTCTAAAGGTAAAAGACAAATGTAGTTAGTCTGCTTGAGTGATATTCATGGGAAATCTACTGCTGCTTCATGTTATTTTCATCTTTCTGGTAATCTCTCTCCTGAGAGCATGTCTGACTAGGTTCTTTCCTGCCTGATAATTCTCATAGAAATAAATCAATGAAAATTTTTAATGTAGGCTACTTGAAGGGCAATTTAAGGTATTTCTGATGCTTCGTAAAATGGTAGGCAGTATTAAGAATTGCTCTGCCAGTTCCCAGATTGATGACTGTGTTTGCCAGATTTGCTGTGGGGTTCTGGGTTGTATATGGGAACCCTACTTAACTAGCTTGTTTCTGGGTGGTAGACTCAGTGTAAATACTCATGAATTCCTTCAGTAGACATGCCTCAAGTGCTGTTAGGTAACAGGTGCTGTGCTAGGCCCTGGGGAGCCTCAACTGTACTGGATGCTCACACAACATCAGTCAGTAAACATATACTGGTATTATCTTTGTCAGTTTGTAACAGAATATGTACTGAGTGGCTGATAAATAGCAGGAATTTATTTCTCATAGTTCTGGAAGCTGGGAAGTTCAATATCAATGCACTGGCAATTTTGAGTCTGTTTGGTGTCTGTCTCCTGATGCGTAGACAGCTGTTTTCTTGCTGTGTCCTTACATGGTGGAAGTGGTGAGGGGACCTCCTGGGTCTTTTTTATAATTATACTAATTTTTGCCCTCATGATCTGATCACTTCCCAAAGGTCCCATCTCCAAATACCATCACATTGGAAATTAGGTTTCAAAATATGGATTTGGGGGAGGATGTAAACATTCAGTCTCAAGTGGGTATTTACCATATGACTGGCCCTATTCAAGGTCCTAAACAGTCCTCATAGATAGGGACTGAGTGTTCTAGTTGTGACGTCGCCTTTCAGTTCATCTGTAGAACAGTAGATTTCAGAATCTGATCAATCTTACAGTAACAGTCTAGTACCATGTTTCTTTAGTGACATTCCTGAGGCCAGATGTTGGACTACTAAACATTGAGGTTGAGGTTGCCACTCCAGGTCCCTGGTTTCCAGTTCACTGTTTTCTTAATGTCCCTAGATTTTACTGCATCCCTAACAGAGTTATCCTGTATATTAATACCGAAACTACTTATTTTGTTTCTGGAAATACGGCTATCATTCTTTTTGTCTTCCTGCTAACTCAAAATAATAATAGCAGCTTCCTGAAGACATTGACATTTTGCTGATTCACCAGCTCAGTTCCTGCTGGGGAGAGACTGACAAAAGAAGTGCTGTTCGGCATCGGCACAGTTGAACAGCAAGGGCACAGATGCTCCAAGTTGTTAAATTCTGGTCTTTAAAAAAGAAAATAAAGCACATGCCCCTGTAATATCTCTGACAGACTGCTATTTCCTGCCTGTTTTCTGAGAGTTAAAGTGAGTTTCCCCCACTTGATTCCCAACCTTCATCCAACTGCCCTACTGATATTTTTAAAAATCTGATTTTTAATTATGCCCTACATCACATTTAAAGTGCATTTGAAATTTTTAAATTACCTTAATTTTAATTAGATGCAGCAATTAGGGTAAATGTCATCCTCCTTAAAGTACAGTTTTTCTTGAAAGTGATTTCAGGAAAGGGTGGGCCCTCTTGACTTGCAGCTAACATAACCTCTGCTGGTTGGAACGCTGATCTCCCTGCAATGTTGCACTCTGCTTCTTGTCTTATCTGTGATCTATAATGGGAATTTTTCTTCAGGAAACGGTTGTTAACAATTTACTGTTGTACAGCTGTAACTGCCTCAAACACCTTACCATGAATAAACAATTTCATGGCAGTCATGACTTAAATTCTTAATCTTTTTTAACTCTTCGTTTATCAACAAGGACCATACATGGCTGGTTATGTTCCCAGCAAGCACAGGTCATCTTTGCTTTGTCCTTCTCAGAGAAAACGTAAACTATAGAGATTTTAATTGGATCAGAGGCTGGTTTGTTGTAACCTTAAGAGGCAGAGGATGTGAGAAAACAGCTTGTGCCTTGTCCTTTCAACCGTGAGAAGCGGCTCCAGAGTTTATTCTGGCGCTCTGCATCACTGCTGCTGGTGGGGGCTTGTCAGCGCTTCTGTGCTGTCTCCTCCCAGAGAGCCTGAGCTCAGCCATCACCATGGATTGGCCGCAGAGAGGAATTCTGGTCTGTGAAGAGCTCTGGGGAAGGGGTATTCACCTCACACAGTATTGAAGTGTTGCTCTAAATCCATTTGGAAGGTGCAGAAGGTAGAATCCAATAGCTGCTGCCATTTCAGAATACTGCTTTTTAAAAAACAGTTTTCTGTAAAGTAAATCATTTAAACATGTTTAGAGCCCCTTTTATAAATGGTTTGGATTGTTTCTAAAGAAAAATAAAACCAAAGGTACATATGAAGATATTTTCCTAAGATACTCTTTAAAAACCAGTTTACCAGTTTTTGTCATCTAGCTTAAGCCATATCTCTCAGTTTGCCTAAAAGAACAAGGAGGAATAAAACAATTGAAAGATAAAACCTCAGATGATGGTGGGTCACCCCTTCTATCTTAAAAAGAAAGAAAGAAAAAACCACCATGGCACCAAATTCTTAAGTATCTTGTTTTTGTATTATTTGCCACATTCTCAGCTTGAGTGACGAGTTAGTGGAATCCTTTCTAACATCTTTATGGTAGATTGCTGATGTTTGTTGGGTTTCTCCTTTCTATGATAAGCATATTGTATACAGTAAAGGAAACAAGAAGTAATAGCCATAGTTCAGAGTGAAACACTCAGATTACTACTCCCATGTTGTGCCCTTGGAGGGGTTTGCTTAGGAGATGCCACTGAATTCTGAGGAGGTGTGGATCATTTGTGGCTTGGGGTGGTCAAGGAATTGAGGGCTGGAGATGGGAAGCTTCAGAGGGATGTGAAAATTAGGGAGCATTTCAGGTTTACTTACATGGCCTCTACCTTTGCAGTGGAAACTGCCTTTCTTCATATGCAAGAAACCTATGTGGTCTTTTTGGTTGTTCATGTAGTCACTGGAAATGTGTCAGGATTTCAGGCCCAGTTTTGTTTTTTAAAAAAATCAACACAACTCTCCAGCTAAGTGCCCTGTTCTTTAATTTAAAAAAATCAAGTAATCTAAACCAAGTTTATTCAGTCTCCTTTCTCTCCACCCTTTGTGATTTTGAAAAGTGAGATCTCATTGTAATGTTAACTTCAGTCCTCAGTCCTGGGCATTGTGTAGAAATGTTCAAGAAGGAAAAGTATGCAAGTTGGGTTTTAGTCATCAGTGCTGATGGGACAGCTCCTTTCCAAGTGGCATGATTTCGATGAGTGGTCATGACCACTGCTTTCTGAATTACCATTTCATTTTCTCAGACTCTAGAAAGCCAAGAGGGCTTGCAGAGTTGTCCAGTTAGATTTTATAAAGAATTACTGTGAGAATTTGGACAAGAAGGAGCAGACAGGTTTTTAGATCAAGAGGGATCAGTTGAACTTGAGCAGTTTAGGTTTGAGAAGGCTAAAGTAAAACAGACTGACTGAGACACATGTTATAGACCCAGCATTAATGAGCAAGAATCGAGCTGGGGAGGGTTGAGCCTCCTAAGGGGATTTTTTCTAATTGGACTGGGAGGCAATTGTTTATTGCTCTATTGCTTTCCTGCAAGCCCTGTCTAATAAGACTTGCATATTTGGAGCTGTTGTTTTACTGGGAGCGGTTCTCATTTTGTTATTTCCAGAATCAAAATTCTACCTAAAACAATTAACTTGTTTTTC
The DNA here is from genome assembly GCF_000247695.1 of Heterocephalus glaber. The sequence goes on along the minus strand of NW_004624842.1, from coordinate 1,894,015 downwards.
TCATCTGTCATCTGACGACTTTTTTTTTTTGGTACCGGGGATCAAACTTGGGTCTTTGCGCTTGTGTAGCAGGCGGTGAAACCACTGAGCTAAATCCCCGACCCTACTTTTTTTTTTTTAAGCCAGTTAAATATGCTCTGAAGAAAGCAGATTAGATAAAAAGTACCAGAATGGCAGTGTAGGAAAAGGACCTCTTAGTGCAACCTTTGATCTTGTTTATGGGCTTTAGGTGAAGTCCATGTGCCTGGAAGATTAGAGTGGTTACAGCCTGCTTTGGACATTTCTCCTGCAGCATAATAGTGCCCAGTAACATAAGTATACACTTAATGTTGAAGGAACACATCTCCATGTTAGTGTGATCTAGAACTGTAGTCAAATTAAGGGTTCAGGTTCTTTCTAGGTAGCTTTGTGCCAGCTATTTTAAAAGGAGAAAAAACCCATTTTATCTGTTTGAAATTCATCTGCATTAACTAAGCTATATCTAATTACTCTCCTATCTAGGACTAAAAGAAAAAATTTAAAACCCCACATTTGTTGCATTAAATCAGTTATATCCTCTGAATCCAGACTGGTTAATTTTCTTAAAGCCTTTTAGAAATGACTTTTTAAAAAAGTCATCGGCTTAAAGCATCTTAATTCTTCTTCCTCTGTTTTTTTAAAAAAATAACTCTGTTCCTTGTGGACATATCTCATTGGGGATTAATAAGATTAACATTCAGTTTTTGTACCAAGACTCTTAAGTGGGATCAGGCCAAAATACAAATATCAAGAGTCAGAAAATAGAAGTAAACAACATTCTTTCTCCAAGACCCATTACATTATGGATCATTTCTTACCCAGCTGGTCTTTCCTGCTTCACTGTTCTTATACTAGCTGATTGTCCCAATAGTGGACAGGTAGAGAGGGAGTGAGTGGGGTGGCCTTTCTACTCAACATGACAAAAGAGGCTATCAAAAACTGTGTTTAAGTAATTCTCAGAGAGACAGGCTCTCTGTTTTCCTATTATACTTGGACAAGAGAACCTTTTACCCTGTGAAATGAAATGGTAACTACAGTGGAAAAGCATATCACCTATGCCCAGTGTCTGCTTGTGAAGAAAGGCTGAGTGGGTGGCAGACCAAGCTGAATTTTTTCATCAAGACTGAGAGTTTGTTCATCTGTCAGTGTTTAGTTCTGGTTCTTGTTCCTTTCCAGTCTTCCACTGACCTTCTCTGTCTTTTGGGTTATATTATCTAGATGTTGATAATCACAGTTATGGTCTCATTACTGCCTTGCTAAAATGCTGTTTTGTAAAAGTTGGGAATTTATGTCAAACCAATTAATGATAAGGTTGATGACATATTTGTCAGACCTGTTGAGTAGCTGATTTCTTTTTAATTTCTCAAAAGAAGCAGGAAAGTAGGCAAGGAAATAATTCAATGGGACAGACTTTTCTTGGTTAAAGTTAGACATATACTATTCCTATATAAAATCACCAACATTGTAAAAACATTTTTTCCCTTTTTTTTTTTTTTAAGTTCTTAGGTTTAATGTGACACATTCGTGGCATGGTGTAAGACTAATGAAAGAAAGAAGTGATATCTGGTTCATAGGCCCTCTTAGGGTGAAAAAGGACTCCATCAATCTGAATGTCTGTGGCACAGCTGAAATATAAAATTAGATCTTCCAAGCCATTGTAACCTAGAAAGGAGATTTGCGTCTAAGCTGCTACTGTAGATTTTAGAGGCCTTGGGAAAAAGAAGCCAATAGTGAGGGCTTGGGACATTCTCTGAGAAGATCTAACAATCTGTATTTAGTGCCTTCATATTTGTGAATATTTTAACTTGGCCTTTGGTAGACCAGTCCTCTTCATTTCTTATAGCTATACAGTAAGATGGGGCAGATACCATTACCCCCATTGTGCAGATAAGGACACTAAAATGCAAGGAAATATAGAGGCTTGTACAAGATTACATGGCTAGTGATAATTATGGGGTCATTTAGCTCACTAAAGATGCAAAGCAAAGAGGACTGTGACAAGATTCTTGTCCTTTAGCTTGCTCTGACTTCTGGTCCGTGATTCTTTCAGATATACAGATGCTCCTTAATTTACAGTGGGGCTATGTCTCAGCCCATTGTTAAGTTGAAATTAGCGTAAGTTGAAAAATGCATGTCATACACCTAACCTACCAAACAATGGCTTAGCAACACAGTACACAGGAGTATCAGGTGTTCACTGTTTTGATCACTTGGGTGACTGGGAGCTGGGATTTGCTCCTTCTGTCCACCATCACCACAGAGTATTGGAAAAGATCAAAATTCAGAATTCTCAGTATAATTCTACCAAATGCATATTGTTTTTGCACCATGATGTCAAAAAATTATGTCAAACTGTCATCACTTAGAGATCATCAATACTCCACCTGTCTCTTAAAGCTATTTAGTTCATAATTATCACATACTATTAAGTATGTAATCATACTTGGTGCTACTGAAGGGATGTAATCATAATACTCATGTGTGCCTGATTCAGTTCCTTGTCCCATAGATAGCAGACTCTACAGTGGATGGCTGAGTGCGTGAGTAGGTGGTTATGTGAATGATGCTAGAAGTGTTAAACAAGCATGTGAATGGATTATATGATTTTTGCATTCCATGTCTAAGAACTTTTCAAGAGAATAAATGTGAAAGTATTTTAGATGGGGGAGCTGTTAACATTTTGTTCTTTTTCCTGAGATATTTAATAACTTGTGGTGGAAATAAATGACAGTCCCCCTCCACCCCCATGGTTGCAGCAGCATCAGCAGCTAGAAGTATTTGAATCTAGCCATGTTTAAACTCAGTGCATCTCCCCTCATGCATTAATATGAGGTGTAGCAGCAGAAGTTCTTACTTAAATCAGGTGGACCTAACATTCTCTCTTAACTATTGCAGTGACTTTAGCTAATTTAATCACTCTGAGCTTTAGCATTCTTGACTGTGAAGTAACATGGCACCTGGCTTTATGATGACTTTAAAAGATGGTGGCCTTTATGATAGAGACTATTTTAGTCTTTAGAGAGGGAGAACTACTCATTCCTGCCAGCAGGAGAAGCTTTTGGGTTTCTGGGGGTTAGTTGGTATCCTGATGGCTTTATTTTAAAATTGACTTAAATGACTTATGTGTTTTGGTTTACTATATAGTAAGTATGACATGTGGTGTTTTGTATCAACGGCCTTCTGGCTACTTTGTTAATAAAGAAGGTAAGCATGAAGGATTTTTGTTAGAAGACCTTTAAGCTCTATACTCTTCCAGTGCTCTGTTTGGGTTAATACTACCTTTCAGAGTGAAAGAATAAGATATAGAGAGCTTAATTACTTACTCATCATGGTCATCTAATCAGTTAGAGATGAAGAAAGCAAACTTCCAAGTAGTATTTCCTTCAGTGAAAGATGTTCAGAATATACTCAGAACATTAGTTAGCAGTCTTTATTGTTCTTGTTAATATCCAGAATCTTCTATTTTTTTTCTCTCTAGTGCTAATGAAACTTCCCTGGGTCTGACCCTTGTCTTACTTCTGGTTTCCATGGTATGGCAGCTTTGGAAAAGGTCTTCTTCCTTTAGGCCTGCCCCTCCTTTCCCCAGTGACCCACCTCTACTGCCTCCTCTGTGTCCACCCCAGCCCACCCTTACAGTACAGAAGTAGGTCCTGCACCAGCCCTGAAGTTATTCTTTCAAGATGTTATTTTTTTCATATAATTATAATTTTCTCCCCCATTTCTCTTCCCTCTGTTCTCCAAATGCCTCACACATCCAATTTCTTTGCTTTTTTTATTCCTCTACTTTTGCTTTTTAGCTTGCTTGCCCTCATCTTTTTAGTTGCCTGTTTTCTGACCTATCTTTTTCTTGTAAGTCATTCCTAATCTCATAGCTGAATTCAGGATGTCTGCAATTTATGGTGTCTATATTCCTCATTTGTTACATGTTAGTATTGCCTGTGGAATATGATTTTTCAACTTCATCGTTTTACCAATGGGGAAACTGAGGCCCAGAATGACTAACAGATATCGTCTTATCACCTTATGGGGTTTTATTTATCATGAGTGTTTAATAAATGTAGGTTGGTGGGGCAAGGGATATGTGTATGTGTGTGTGTGTGTGTGTGTGTGTGTGTGTGAGAGAGAGCCAGAGAGAGAAAGAGAGATCACATGTGAGAGGGAGCAAGAGGGTGGATGTGTGTGTTTCCAGGTAAAGGAAGGATAGTTATGAATTTAGTTTTGCCTTCTGATTTCCTTTTTTTTCCCTCTCTTTTGTGTTTCCTTTTCCTTATATTTCTCCTTCTTCCTCCCATTTTTACCTAGTGTTTACTTCCCATTGTTCACCTTTCTTTTATGCCTACAGCAGTGTGGCCTTTGAGAGAAGTTAGTGGGGCCCTGTGTAATCTCATGGAAATCCTTCCCTCTACACCTAACCAATTTGGCCCTGGCCTGCCTGCTCTCTGAAGGCTCCTTGGTGAACCCCAGCTACGGGTACTGCTATTGGAGGGGAATTGTACCAAGTTATTGGTAGGTTTAAAGATGCTGGCCTATTTCTCATGGAAAAGCAGCCTCCCAAGTGATCTGTGTAAAGTTTTGAAATTTATGAAGATGTAGTGAACCTACAGACTGAGTTTCCAGGAAGACTGCATCAGGAAAGAGACTGAGGGCCGGGGATTTAGCCCAGTGGCATCATGCCTGCCTGGCAAGTGCAAAGTCCTGAGTTCAATTTCTGGTACTGGGGAAAAAAAAAGAGAGAGACTTGAGTCAGTTAATAACATTTACTGAGCACCCACTGTGGGAAGAACTCTACTGAAGAGATATAATAAAACCAGAATGTGTTGAAGATAAATGGTGGTAAAGTAATTTGATGAGGAAACAGAGGAAACTGAAGATTTTAATAAAGCATTGGTAGGATTTCAGTATGTATGTGAAATCCTTAACACATCTCCACATGTGTCCATAGCTGTGGTTGACTTACTTCAGGAACTGACAGATATAGACACCCTCCACGAGAGTGAAGAGGGAGCAGAAGTTCTCATCGATGCTCTGGTAAGTTGCGTGCCTCCCAGCCAGGGTTTTGTGGGTACGCATCGACACCCCATCTTTTTGTCTCAGTGGCATCAGTAGAATTCTGTAGCAGGGATAGACAGAATGAGGCAAGTAAGAAAGAGAAATGCAAGCTGTGAGGTACTTTATTCTGTGGGACTGTGTTAGGTAAGAGGGTAAAGAAGGCCAGCATTTATTAAATATCTGCTGTAGTCAGGCCATTTCACATTCTGTTCATTCTTTTTAATCCTCACCACATCCTCACAGATGGCTATTATTGCTGATATTCCCATGTATGGTTCTGAAGCCAAAGCTTAGAGAGGTAGAACAACTTGCCTGTTGTCACAGAGTTGGAATCTGAACCTGTGTTCACTTTGACTTCACCGCCCCCCCATTGTGTTGCTATTGACCTTTTTATAAAGCGCTTTTGTAGATGTTTGTTTTCTCTTTGGGGCTTTATAATCCCAAGTGCCAATGAAGGCAGGTATTACAATATTACTTACTTTATAGATAAGTCATAAGAAAGGAATTGGAGCTTGTTTAAACCAGAACAAACTGTATAGCTCCTGTAGTCCAGAGTTTATCCTTTGCCTGTGGAAGGAAGCTGGAGCTGTGTAGCATCCACATCCTTTTCTGTGAACCTAGGCCAGGCCTCAAACTCTTCTTCAGCCACTGCTCCAGGCAGCAGCCAGTCCAAAGGAGTTGGTATGTGAGGTAAACCCTGTTGGCCAGGTCCTGTCTAGTTTAATCCCCTGATGTGTATGGAACTCAAGGCAGTTGTGAAGCCTTCCACTGGGTCATTCACCTAGTCCTGTGATAGCTGACAGAAGAGCCTACATGTTCTGATCTTCACCACAGTTCTCTTCCCACCACAGTAGACTCCCTCTCCCACCTGTGATCAAAGAGAGCTCTAGGCTATAAAGGTACCACAGCCAGCCCTGATTCTACTTGTGGAGCTCTGTCCACTCACCTAGCTGTCTCCCTCCTGTGCCTCTGTGGGTTTCCCTTCCCCTTCCCTTTTGTTGATTTCTCCTGCCCTTTCTCTCTGGCATGAGTATCAGTAAGTACTTTTGGGTGTTTTTGTTTGGGTTTTTGTTTTGTTTTGTTTTCTCAGTATTGTAGATTGAACCCAGGGCTTTTACAGAGCTACATCCTGAGCCCTTTTTATGTTTTATTTTGAGGCAGGGTTTTGCTAAGTCACTAAGTCGGCGCAGTTTGCAGAATTTATCAGCAATCATGGTGGCCACTTGGGTTGGAAGCATCTGGATATTTGTTAGGCTGCTCCCTGGCCCCACTCAAGACCCATTGCATCAGATTGGCTGAGTGAGGGGCCCCAAATGATTGTGAGACCCCTCAGCTGCACAGCGCACCCTCTCTTCTCCCTTTCTCTTAAGGTCCTGAACACCAGAAACTTCCCCTGTGCCATGCTTACAGCTGGCATTTGGTGTAAGTGAAATGGGTTGTGAACCCACTAGATGTGAAAAACCATCTCACAGAGAGCAAGGGTGGAGTCCAGCAGGGCTGTGTTCAATTATGATGGAAATTTCTATGACTATTTTTCTTTTAAGCTCCTTCCTTGAGCAGACTACCACTTTTGTAAGATTCAGGACCTTTATTTTTCCCTGGAAGTGCTGTGTACAGAAAGAAAAGGATGCTGCTGGGGAGTCCTTTTGTTTTGAGGAGCATCTGAAGGCAGGCTGTGCCACTTGCTCCTGCACTGTATCCCCACAGTGTCATTTCTGCAGTCTTACCTTCCAGAGGTTAATTACAGTGGCCCTGAGTGAGCCTTCCTGCCTAGTCCCTCGGCTGGTTTTAATTACCATCCTTTGCCCGTGTGAATGGAGGAGACAAGAGAGTAACAGCTAGCCTGGCTGCCATGTATAAAACCTTCCCAGTAGTAGCAGTTCACACAAAGCCTCTTTTATGTCTTCCGTGTCGCCAAGCCCACCAACAAAAGCTGGATCTTGCAGATTTTATTGTCTGTTTGGAAAGAAACAGTTCATCCTCAGTCTTGGGAGCCATTAGGTCGCTGCTATACAGGGCTTTCTGTTTGTTTCTTTTTTATGATTATATTATTTTTAAGATTTTTCACTCAGCTTTAGCCTGGTGGGGCTGGTATGAGTCACAAACATTGAACATTCCAGACTCTTAATATATATTATTGACTTGTCTGCAACGAGTCAGAAGCTATCAGTAAATATCAGAGAGCAGAACTGGAGAGTGGTCTTCCATTTATTTTTCTCTACCCTTGTGCCACATTGAAGAAGAAGTTTGATAAGTATTCTCATATTACAAGGATTGAGTTGTCTTTGTAGTTTTAATTTGGGCCAATATGAGAGGCCTAGAATTGCGTGAGCAGAGGCTAGAGGGCACATGGCAGGATTTATTGTGGTGTGCAGTTTTCGGTTATTGCCTTGGTCGTTTTCCCAGTTGGAAGTCCGAAGCAATAGAATAGCACATTTGTGGGGCAAGAGTGCTGTCCTGGCATCCTTGGAGATCTTTGGGGTTTTAAATTTTGGTTCACATCCACTGCTGTTCTTTATACAAAGGGGAAATATTTGTGTTTTGGAGCAAGTCAATATGGAGCCTGGAAAGTGGACTCCAATTTTCTGAAGAGTAATGTGAGGGTGTATTGCTTTAATGGCAGCTCTCTGGTTTGCCTCTCCAAAGGCAATTTGGAACCCCTGGAGAGTCTCATTAGACTGCAGTCATTTTTCTACTTACTAGTCCCCAAACTTGCCATGAGCTTGGTAGTCCCATGCCTTTGAGCTCCTGTCTGCAGCTTGGCCCACCTTGCTTCTCCGGGGCCACTTGGTTGGTTAAAGCCTAACTTAAACCCTAGCTCTTCTGACTTTTTTACAAACTCACCACCTCAGCAGAATTTGTGTTCCTTACCACATAGTACATCCTAGAACTTAACCACATTGGACCATAGGCCTCTGTTTGTAAGTGTGTCTTTCCTAAGTTGTGTTGTGATCCTCATCCATGGGATTGTCTTGAGTGGTAGGTAGATCTGTCACATGCCAAGTCTGTGTCCATAAAAAGTTACTCCACACTCTTTTTTGTCTATAAAATGAAGATAACTATCAAAGAGAGCAATAAGTGAGATATATAATAAGTCTTTAAGTAGTCTAATACAGAGTAAACACCCAATAAATGTTGGCCATCATTGCTCTAAAGGTATCATGCATGGCAGATAGTAAGCATTTAGTAAATGTCAAGTTGATATGATAAAAATCTGCTGCACAGTGAGAAGTTTGTGTTTGTTGAACTTAAAATTTTTCAGTTCAAAAAATGTTTCAGAAAACATATTGTATCAATATTCAAAAAAATTTGGATGGCATGAGCCTAAATAAGACATGCAAAGATAGAGATTTAGTTTACTTTGTACAAGATGAGAAATAAGCAGTGATATGATAATACAAGACAGAATATTGAGAACAGCTGTGAGGTGCAGGCTTCTGTGGAAGTGAAGGCGAATTCTGATGGGGAATAATCAGGAAGGACTACAGAGCTGCAGGTATTGACCATGGCTTCTGAGAGGTATCACAGCTGGAGCAGGGGGAAATGTGGCTGGGCTGTGAAGCTGGCTAGGAGCCACCATTTTCTGTAAAGAATTTCAAAAGGTGGTTTTAATGTGGAGAGCTAGGGCACTACCTTCATACTCATTCTTGCCTTCAGTTAACCCTACCTAAATGTTAAACTTTGATCCCCAGATTGGCTTGGCTCAGACCTGGTTGGCATTATATTTGTGATGCTCAGGCCAGGCTGAGCTGGGCAGACTTCATGTTGCTGAAAGGGTGCTTACTATGTAAATTTCTGGATCCTGTCCCTTCCTATTTCCATTAATTTCTCAACTTAAAATGTATTTGTTCCTAAGCAAAATTCTCTTGTTCATGTATTCACTAAATGTTTACTGAGTGCTTGGCATGCTCCAGATCCTAGGAACTGGGTAGCTATATGACTGACAGAGCTCTCTGCTTTGGTGGAGCTTATATCCAAATGTAGGAAGAAGCAGTAGATAAGTAAACAAGAAAGCTACTAGATAGTGATTCTTTGTTATGTGGAGAATTAAAATGGAGTAATGTGATGTTGGGTGTCAAGAAGTCAGGTTGGATTCCATTGTGAGGAAAGGCCTGAGTGATGAGAAGAAAGTCATTCAGTGCAAGGTGAGACAGGGCCAAAGACAGACAAGAATGAACTTGACCTAATGAAGGAAAGAGAGAAGGCCATCTCAGTAGAGTGTAGCCAGATGAGGAGAATAAGTCAAGATCACCCCATACTGGACGCTGTAGGCTCCAGTGAGAGACTGGGGTGGAATTGCCAGTGTAGACAGGTGTAAGCAAGGAACTGATAATGCAGTCTGAGCAAACATTTTAAAAAGACCACTCTGGCAGCTGCCATGGATATAAAATACAAGAGTGAAAGTTATACAGTGGAAGTTAAAATATCATTAGCTAAAGTGACAATAGGCCTGAGTTTAGGATGATGACCATATGTACATATTACATATGTATATATTACCATATGTATCCTCAAAACTTGTTTGATGAAGAGCCAGTGAATGCAGTTTTTTAAATTTTTTTCAATTTTTATTTCTAAAAGCCAAATTTAATAAATGAATGCATGCCAGATAAAAATACAGAATAACTGAAAACCAAATAATTTAACAGAAAATGCTCTGTGTTGTACATTTTATTGGTAGGATAACTTGTTAAAGTAACAAATCTGAAAGCACATTTTGCTTTTGCTGGAAAGAAAGTACTATGTTAGAGAAGAGCTTGAGAGAAACTGGAAATTGTTTGTGAAATGTCAGCGTATGATACTGTCTATGGCAACGCAACAGCCAGGGATGCATTGTATCCGTGTGTTCACACGCATGTTTGTACAAGCAGCAGAAACCAATGGCATGGACCCCAAAAGGAAAATCACAACAGGTTTACTCTGTACAACATGCTGGGTTACAACCACAGACTACCCAAAACAGAGACGGAGCAGGTGCAGGTCTGCGTTTGTTGCATTACCGAATGGGGGGTAATCATGCAATATAGCTTGAGTTTCTCGTATCATGATAAACACCCAGGATTACTAGAACCGGAAAGCATGTTTTACAAGGACAGCAGAGTGGCGCTATAGAAATGACAGAAAGTTCCTTCAGAGTGCAGTTTTTTTTTAATATAAAATCTTTTCTAAATATAAAAATTTAGAAACTCCTAGGAGGTAGAAAAACTCCAATCTAAGTCTTATTGTTAAAACTATATTGTTAGGTTGTACCAAATAGAAAAAGAATCCTTAAAACCCTCTCATCTGTCTCTCTTTATTTCCTCCTTTTCTCTTCTATCTATCCTCTTTGGTCATGTCTGATTATGCCCTTGAACTTTGTCTCAGACCTGCTGGAATATTGTTTGGGGAGTCCTGCTAACAAGCAGAAATAGCTAGAGACTTATCAGGAAACGTCAGGCCTAAGACAGTCCTGATTTCCAAAGCTAGCGTTGCTCTGGCTGATGCTTTAATCCCTGAGCAGGATTTGTTTTTAGTTTCAGACTTTGTTGCAGGTCCAGAAAATTGAAGGTAGACCCAAGGGGTTAGAGAGAGTAGGATAGAATGCTAATTTGTACTTCTTACTAGGCAATATCCAGAGCTATGCATAATATAAACACTTTTCCAAGGGTTTTCTAAGCTAAATGTATTTTGACTGCTTTTGGCCCTACTGCAATCAGATAAAATTGCATTTAACTCAGCTAAACATAAAGTTTCACACTTTGCAAGCTTAAAAAGCCTGCCTGTTAGAAGTTAGATTTGTAACAAGAAAAAAGATTTTTCCTCCAGCTAGACTCCTATTATCCGTAACCATTCAGCTCCAGGATTTAAGTGCGTTGCTCACTGTCACTGTCCCTGCCACTTTCCAGACAGCAGAGATAGGAAGCATAACTAAGAATCAGGGAAAAGGGGAAAAAATTAATGCAGATAGAGCAGCAATAAGCAAGTGAAACTGGCGAAGCAGTTTGCAGAACTGACGAGCAATGTGATACACGGCAGAGTTGCAGTATCTGCCACTTTAGGATTCAGGGGGATTATAAGTCAATCAGGGTGATTCAGGGAAAAACAAACTGTGACATGGTTCATACTTTTCTCCCAGATGTTTTTCTGTTTTCTCTCACATACCGAAATTGTCCAATTAATTAAGGAAAACACTATAGTGGATTTCTTAGGTAAAACTTGCTGGCTGTGAAATTTAAGAACAAGATTATATGTCTCCTGGCAGAAGAGGGGGGAAATCTCTTTCTTGCGTTTACAAGCATTCTCAGTTTTGGCATCAGAATCCTCTTTAGTCTCTTTAGTAGTATCCCCTCATTGCTTCTCCCACCAAGGCACAAAGGAGAGGCTAGCAAAGTGTGATTTACTTGTGATTCAGGTGTTGCAAATTGGTCAATAATTTCAGGTATTCCCCTTGTCCAGATGTTCCCCTTGAATCTCACCCAGAAAGAGCAGAGGCCTCATTTCAAGATCTATCCTTCTTGTCATCGCTTCCATCCACAGGCAGTTTGAATTGGGTACATGGAGTGCCCACTTTCCACACAAGTGCTCAGGAAGGGTTGGTTGAATGAGATAATTTCCTTCTCTCTCTTTTCTTCTCTCTGCTCTCTCTCCTCTCAACAAAGTAAGTAAAGGGTATAATGGGAAAAAATAGAGCTTTCAGGGTCGGTCATTTCTGCCACAAGCTTTGTGAGTTTGGCCAGACTACCCCTCTGCGCCTTTGTTTTGTTACTTGTAAAAGCTATGAAGATCAATGGAGCAATATTTATGAGCTAATTTTAATGCACAAAGTATTCCATCGGTTTAATTCAATTTAGGAAAGTTGGCTGAGTATCTTCTGTGTATAACAGTTGTACTAGACTTTGAAGGGTATACAAAGATGAGTGAGATGAGGTGTTTGCCTTCATAGAACTTGGCCTTTGCTTAGCCAGTGGAGATAATTTGGTATCAAGAGGGGTAAAAGAATAGATTCAAACTCTGTTCTTGAATTTTGGAGCTGCCTTTACCAAACCAAGGTAAAGCATGTCATCTTCATTGATCTTTGTAATTTATCCCCACTTCCTAATGGAGGAAGCTATACCACAACTATGCAGTGGACTGTATCTTCTTGTCTGCCTGCTTAGAAATCTACAATAGATAATCACTTCTTGATGATAGAAAATTAGGGGTTTCCTAATTTGTCTTCCTTGTTGTGCCTCAGGATTGCCCAAGGGCACTCTCCCCAGAGAATAAATTGTCCACAGAAGGTAGCTCAAAATAGGAAAAGCATTATCTCACCTAAGAGGAAGGAAGCCTGGCTTGTGCTTTTGCTGCTCCTATTCAGTAGCTGTGTGGTCTTGGCAAAGTCACCAGCCTTTTACTGTATGACATGGCTACTGCAAGTTTCCTGTTTATCTAAAATGTGTGAATCAAATAAGAGAAGCACAGTGGCTTTTTAATACATTAAATATAGTCCAGATATAAGGTATTTTGTTATGTTAATATTACTTCTTAAAAAAGGGAAGTAGAAATTCTGAAGTAGTAGTTTCATAAAAGCTTAGCATGGAAAGGGAGAATGTGTTAAGTCGAGCCCTAAATTCCGAAGTCAGCATAAAGTATGGCTAGTAAACTTGAACACCTATGGCTCTGTGGCATAGAATAAGGTTCTGGAGCACATGAACTGCTGGCCTGACCTCCACTGGTGTTCTTGTAAGGTGAGGAAGAACCACTAAGGAGGAGGAAGCACACTGGGCCTACTGACCTCAAGGTCACTATAAAGCTCACGAGAAATAATGGAATGGCAGAGTGCATTGTAAACTGCAGGTTGCACGTTATGTTTGTACTTTGTTCATTCAAATAGTGAAGATATGAATATGGGAGTAGGGACAATTGGAGGACCCATCTGTGACCTGTGTCCCTCTCTCCCTTTGCTTCCCTGTTCTGCAGGTAGACGGGCAGGTGGTAGCACTGCTGGTGCAGAATCTAGAGCGCTTGGATGAGTCTGTGAGAGAGGAAGCGGATGGAGTCCACAACACTCTGGGTGAGCAAAAGGGACCTGGTGCTCCTTTCCCCTTCCTCCTTTGTAATCAAGTCAACATGGGAGTATTTTCTTTCCTTCTGCTCCCAAACGGCCTTTTCAGAAATGAAGACCTGTGTGTACCTTTCGTATAACTGCAGCTTTGGTTTGCTTGCAGGTAACAAAGGGAGAAATCCACTAAGTAGGTGACCTTCCAAGACAAAAACCACAGGCTCCTTTTAGCAGACCTTTGCCTCTGAAACTCAGGATAAAATCTATGCAAGATCCCCCTCTTCCTTTGGAAAATATATATTTAAATTTTTTAAATAATTTGTGTTGGTGTTTGTTATCTGTTTCCTTCAATGGAATTACATACTTTGAACAACTATGTTCCTTTAGAGGAAGAACATTTTTTGGAAAAAGACAATGTTTCTTCCCCTTCTTTTTATATAGATAGCTATGTAAACTCTGAGTTGAAATATTACCAACTTGGCTGCTCCTGTATATATGATCCTTAAAGCAGATTCTTTTTCAGTCTTTCTCTTCTTTCTTCTCCTTGAATGTCCCCAGTTTTTCCTTTTGCAAAGCCGCAAAACCAATAGCCTATTTAAAATGGTGGTTTGGGGTAGTCTTCTTTGTCACTGGTCACTGTCTTATAAAACCAGAGGTGACATCTGTAAGCTGAGGTCGACAACTGAACAAGGCCCAGCAGAAGCGGAAATTTTGATGAGATCAGATTTTTTTCCCTGGTCCTTTGTGTTTACCACAGATTTCTCTTGTAGTTTGAGACTTTCTTCGGTGAGGATTATCACAAAGAAGAGGGAAGATAGGTACCTCAGGAGTGACAAGAGAGAACACAACAGGCTGACATTTGTGGGTTGGCTCTAGTCTAGATCTAGAAGTTGGTATTGCCATCTGTTAGCCTAATGCTGCATTTTGCAGAAGCAAAAACTTGTCAAAAGTCTTGACTGACTTAATAAAAAAGAGGCTGGTATAATGAAGAAAGCACCAGGCTGGCAGCCTGTAGAAGTCTGTCTAGTTTCAGATTGGGCATCTACCAGCAGCTCTGGAAATTAATCCTTGCTTTCCTTATTAAGTGCCTGGTGTTTGTCAGGCACTGTGCTAAGCACTGGGAAAAATTATGATGAACTAGGCATGGCTTTGCTCCTTAAGGGACAGACGGATGAGAAAGTCTAAAACAGAAGGGAAACCCAATACTAGGTAACAAATGATATAATAGGAACTGGTGAAAAACAATGTGAAATTGACAAGGAAGGGTCTCTAAATTGTTAGATAGGAGCAGGTACCAATTGGGGCTGAATAAGAAAATAGGTGCATTTTGACAGGTGGAGACATGGAGAAGGACCTGTGGGCAGGAGGGTGTCATTTGCCAAGTCAGGCATGGCCATGGACTTTGGGAAAGATTAAACATGTGCTGTGGCAGCAGAAGATGGGAGGATGTGAAGAATAAGTTTGTCCAGATCTTGGGAAAGAAAGTGGGGAAGTCTAGAACAAAAGGGAAACATAACACTAGGTGACAAATAGTGTAATAAGAATTGGTGAAATTCTTACTGGGCAATAGGAAGCCGTCTAAAATTTAAGCAGAAGAATAAGGTAAAGGCATAAGAGATTAAATGAATGAGTTGATTTTTTTTAGAAAATGTGAGAAAGTAATTGAGGGTATTGTAACGATCTTCATCTCTTGGAGGTCTCACTGCTCTTCTGTTCCCATGTTTTTGTGTTCCCACTCCCTCAGAGGCTGCCCAGCTTTCGCTTGCCCTTGGTGAGGCCAACCTGGGCAAGCAAGTGACAAAAATGATGGGAGATGTGTAGATTTCTTCAGCACTTTCTTTTTCAGTATATTCTGGGCATTGTGCTTAGGGAACACAAAACTGTCTTTGCTTTGTGATAGTAAGGTATTCTAAAATAGGAAGCAAAAGGGGCCTTGCAGAAAGAAAAACATTTGGTTTAATAAGGAGTATGGATGATGTATGTTTTTAAATGTCCTCCTTTTGGTATCATAGACATACAATAGCTTTTCTTTTCCTTTTTTTCTAATTTTCAATTTCTCTATTAAACAACACTTTGGCTGTTGTAGGAGATAGCAGGATCAATTATTTGCTTCCTAGTTCCTGGCAGCTACCTCTGCCAGCGTAACCTTTCCACTCTATGCACATCATTTTGTTCAGTTAAGAAGGTCATGCTTGCCTCTCTGGCAATGTCTTTGTTTCCTCATGATGCAGAGAATAGAACTGAAAATGACTAGATCAGGAAAGGATTCCTCGCCCTCTAATTTTTTCTCAACATTTCTGCCCAGCCCCGCCCCGCCTAGTTAACAGGTCTCTGGGACTCCAGCACATAAGGACCTGAACAGGCCTTCTGAGGCAGATGTCCATTCTTCTGTGTTCTGCTCTGGTGTTGGTCCCTGTTAGCATAGAAGATCTATTACTTATCCCTTTGGTGAATTCTGTCATCTTCAGTTTTGACTTTTACTTGCAATAGAACAAACAAACAAAAACCACAGCAACTCCCTGGCTTAATCTAAAAATGACAACACAGCATCTGGCTGGGAGGAATACAGGAAAGTGGGAAGAGGAATAAAATGCCTGTCATGGGAAGCAAGCTTATTACAGATGGAAACAAAGTTGTTATCCCCAATGACTGTGTCTGTCTCCTTTCAGCTATTGTGGAAAACATGGCTGAGTTTAGGCCAGAGATGTGTACGGAGGCTGCCCAGCAGGGACTCCTGCAGTGGCTGCTGAAGAGGCTGAAGGTAAGTGTGGCTTTGGGGAGCTGCTGCTCAAACTTCTCAACTCTAGGCATGGCTGCTTCTAGGTGTTGGTATAGATGGTTTCCCCTTCTCAAGTTTGGTAGCTTCTGGTACTACTTGCCCCTTTCTTTGCTTATTCTTTTTTTCTCTTAAAAGGGTCCTCCAGTCCGCCTTTCAGAGGCAGCCACTGTGAACGATATCTGTTTTTCCAGAAATTGTCTGCATATGTATCTCCCAGCCAGATACATATTCCCTCTGTAGGAGAATGTTGTATGTATTTTACAAACAGAACTATATACTTTTTCTTCATGCAGATTGTTTTTTCAGCGAACTAATGGTTGCCTAGTATTCCATTGTACATATATACCTAACCATTCTTCCATTTATGAATTTTTGCCTGTTATAAACATTGCTGCAGAAAATATCTTCATAGCCACATTCTTTTTTTCTTGCACACTTGTTTCAGTTTATCTGTGGGATAAATTCCTAGAAGAATTGATAGGCCAAAGGGTATACACCTTAATATTTTTGGTAGGCATTGCAACATTGTCACCCTGTAAAGACTTCCCCATTGATTTGAAGACATCTATTTCCCACTTTCCTGATACTGGATATTATCAACCTTTAAGTTTTGTTAATCTGATAAGTGGAAATTGGTACTATTTTTAATTTGGAATTTTAAATTCAAGTAGTATTGATTTCTAGTTGTTTATTAGCAATTTGTATTCATCTCTTGTAACTTCATATTTATATCCTTTGTCCATATTTCTGTTTTCATTCTCTTAACATAGTCTTGACCATCTTTTTAACAGTTAGTGCTATCTCATAGAGTAAATGAGAAGAAGGAGAGCAAAGCTATTTTAGAATAGCTTTGACCCAAGATATGATGGGAGGCAGTTTGGAACTGCTCAGATGCTACACAATGGTTCTCAAGCAGACAAGAATTTCGACCTTTTGAAAAGGAGGAAGCACTCATTAGTAGTGAGAGTGATTCTCAAAGTGGTCATGGCCTTGTCATTCTTTAGAATATTGTAGAGATCCAAAAAGTCTGGGGTATATCAGGTCAGATTCATCCTCCACTTTCTTTTCAAGGCTAAGAGAAAAGGTTCTGCCCAAGATTTCACTTCCTGTAATTCCCTATCTCTCTTGACAGTCTGCGTTCTTACTTGTTTAACCATTGGTTCCCATTAACTCAGTGACATAGACTAATGTATCATATGGAGGATTCTCAGCTAGCCCAGCTACTACCATCAGTGGGTATGGGCACATTTGCTTGGCAAAGTTCAGCGCACTGAATCAATCCCCATTAAATTTATCCCCTTTCCTTTGAGTTCTGCACTCAACAGGTGGTTAATTCATGGACTGACATCTTTGTACCTTCTGACTTCTGCATCTGGATGTCCTTTGGTTTGAGAACTGCACTTGTATCCCAGTATCATTCCCTTCATATTTCCCTAAACCTAATTTCTTTTCATAATACCCAACTTAGTTTTATTTTCAAAAGCCTTGAAACTTTTTGAGAGTGAAGGGTGGAGGAGAAGAAACTAGAATCCAGTTAAGGGGTTGTGATAGATAGCAGGAACCTGAAATGTTGGTGGAGTGACCAGGGGTTGAAGCCCCAACTTTAAAATATACAAAACAATACAATTGTTTTTGTGTATGTGAAGTCAGGACAAGTTTTTCTTAGTTACTTGAGACTTAGGACTGATTCAAGGATCCTTCATTAACCTGAAAGGTCAGGCCTCCTCTGCCTTTTGAAAGATGTTGAAATTTGGCAGTTTTTTTAGGGGAAGGGGGGGATTGATTACGTAGGAAGGAAACTTGAGACCTTTGGGTGTTCAGCTTGGATTCCATTACCCTTATGCAGTATAGAGGCTCATAATAGAGGCTCGTTTGATATTTTAGCAAGCTGTTGACTTGTGCCTCACAGGCATGGTGTTTCTTTCTTTCTTTGCTTTTTTTTTTTTTTTTTGGTACTGGGATCAAACTCAGGTCCTTGTGCTTGTGCAGCAGGTGGCAAAACCACTGAGCTAAATCCCCGGCCCCCTTGTTTTGTTTTTTGAGACAGGGTCTTGCTATGTAGTTCAGGCTGGCCCTGAACTTGCAGTGATCCTCCTGCCTCATCCTCCCATGTGTTGGGATTATAGGCATGTGCCACCACTCCCGACAGCCACTGCTGTATTTTAGAAAAGTTCCCCATGTGATTCTAATGGACCACCCTCACTATGAGCCACTGTTCTCTAGAAATGTGAACCCCCTCATTCCCTATTCTTACTGTGCAGACCCCATTTTCAATTGCCAGCCCTGTTCAAGAAGCTATTTCTGGTCATGCATTTAATGCCTCTACCTGGGAGCCCATCTTCTCTGTCTACTTTTAAGGCCCCATAACCTGGCCCATTCCAAACTTTTCATTTCTCAGTTTTGAAACATAAGCTTTTGTTGCCTATTTAAGATATCTCTCTTACCTATTCCCTGCTCTGCAAGGATCAAAGTGTTTTGACCTTTGTCTGGCTTTGCTGCGTGCCCCTACCTCCACTAGGCATGATTCCTTTCTTCCTTCTCTGTTTCTAAATTATACACAACCTTCCCAAGACAGCTTAAATCTCTACTCCATGCATCCTTCATCATTTTTAGAACAGAGGAAATTTAGAAGTTCTATTGTGAATTAAAAAGTAAAAATTGAGACCTATAAATATTAAGTATCTTGCCCAAACCCATACCACTAGAGATAGAGCTGAGATTACAACCTGTGCCTCCAGAATTTTCTTCACATACCCTTTCCATAGCACTGTTTTGTCCCCTGCCTAGACAGTTTTTTCCTGAAAATTAGCTCCTTCATTTTTTGCTACTGGTAATGGTTTTCTTGTGTGTAGATCTTGGTTTCAATGTGTACCCATAACTGTGTGGCACTCTTGTGGAGCATCTGTGAAGTGGAGATAATTTCATCACTTAAGACTTTCATGTTCTATGTGTTCATTTTCTTTTGCTAAATATTCAATTTCATGAGAAGATCTGGATCACTATAATATTTGCATCTCCTTCAGTTGTTCTTTTTGTTTGGCACTGGGGATCGAACTTGGGACCTTGCACTTTTGAGGCAGGCACCGGAATCACTGAGCTAAATCCCCAGCCCTCCTTCAGTTGTTCTCAAAAGGTAGTTCCCAGCCAGGAGCCTCAGGCCTGCCTGTCAACCTGTTAGAAATGCAAATTATCTCCCTCTCATCTCCAAAACTGGAGGCAGAGCTGAGCAATTTGTGTTTTAATGAGTTCTTTTGGTGATTCTGACATGAATTAAAATCTGAGAACTAAGGTTCTAGAGTGCTTAGGTCTAGATTACTGGATAAAACCTTGTTATTTGGCTGATCATCCCTTGTTCAATAATCTTTGAGTAATTCTTAAGTGAATGGCATGTTGGTGACAGACATTTTAGTCTCGGATTTCTCCATTTTGTACTAGTAGCTTAGCGGGAGATAGTCATGGATTTTTTTCATCTACCAGATGAAGCCTCACTAATTTGTTGTAATCAGGATAAACCCATTGCAGATGATCGCACTAAATGGATTAGAATGTAAGCAGATAACTAACTGGTGAAAGAGACCCTTCATCCCACATCATTTTTAAAAGGAAGAATACAAACTTATTAGGATATTATATACTATTGAAAATAACACCGAAGTCAAAAGTTTTATTTTCCTTTTCTAAAGACTCCCATTTGTTTTCCACTTAAATTGGTACTTCAAAAGCAGTTGCAGTATTCAGCATATATGTTAATGAATTGAGAATTGGCTAAGTTTTACTGTATGTACAACTGATTGATGCAAAAGTCCTTAGCACCTGATGACTAGAGGCTGAGATTTTGCAGGGCCTATGCTGCTCTGACAGTTGTACAGGGCTGTTGGAATGTCTCAACTTGCTCCATGTGTTCCAGGTACCAGAGGTGAGCAGCAGATACAACCTACAGCTTTTTGGCTGCGGGTGGTAGCATAATTACTTTGTACTTTCCAGAAAATCAGCAGCTCCTAAAAAGGTGGAGTTTAATTTTATTCAAGGGTAATATATGCTGAGTACAAACCTATGTTTGACTCTGTAATTACTGTGACAGCTGAGAGATTTAGGATCACCAGGCTTCTGGATAGAAAAGGGTGCTATAAACTCCCAAATCCCACTAGTTAACTTTGCAAAGCCAAGAGACTACACTTGCTAAAGGAATTCTCCTTTCATCTGATTTTGATTAAATGTTTTCATAATTTGGCAGCTTTGTATTTTGTAATCTCTGGCTAAGATTTAAACAAAAATAAAATTTTCTTGGTAAGTTTTGTCCTTGACTAGACAGGAAATATTAGTTTACTTTCTTCCCACCTGGCCTAGTTTCTTTTATTTCTTTTCCACCAGATTAAAATATTTGGTTGTCATTATGATCATCAGGATAAGTTTTCTCCATCTTGTAATGAGTTTCACGTGTTAACTGCCTACTACGTGCAAAATATTTTCCTAGTTATCCCCAGTTCACAGATGCAGAAAGAATCCCAGAGAAGGGAAATGCCTCTTCCAAACCCTATGGAAGGAGGAGGAGAGGCTGGGCCTGGGTTTCTTCAGAGCTACCTCTTCTTGCCAGGCTACTTCCCAGTGCTTGGATTCTGAGGCATTGAGGGCCTCAGTGTTGGGAGTTGTAGGGCCTGATCATTTTGGTTTCCTGATTTGATCTCTCCTTCACACCAACTTTTCAGGCAAAGGGCTTAAATTTTAAGATTAAAAATGACAAAATTCTGATTTCAATTTTTTAAAATTTTACTTTGGGTAACCAGTTTCCAATTTATCCAAACTCTGAACATTTCCTGGGGAACAGGAAATCCTCAGGAAAGGTGAACCTGATGTTGGATGCCTGTTATGCACATACCAATTCATTTAATGCAGCCATTTCATGATGAAGATATTACAACATCAAAGAAATTAGACTAGAGAGGCAGGCCAAGAACACATCACTGAGATTCTAACTAGGATATTTCTGATAACCAGTCATTAGAAAAACTTGTAGTATGTACTACATGTAAGTTCATATTCTTACTTAACTCTTTAAAGAAGTCTTATTTTTAATTTCCATTTTACAAATGAGGAAACAGACCAAAAAATGTTACTTGGGTCATGGAATCCAGTTATTAGTTCATGGTATGCTTACTGTCTCAATAATTTTGTTTTTACAGCACCCTCATGTCAAAAAGTATCTAATAATCATATTTATTGAGTAGTTAGGTCCAAATAATTTAACATGTATATATGTCCTAATTTTGAAAAAAAAAAACACATGTAAACTGAAAGAAAACATTTTTATTTCATTAAATGTGTGTACCTTTTGGGTGCTGTACAGCTTCCCAGACCTTGGCATCAGACAGAACACCACTGTTCTCACTCCTAGTCCACATCAGTTTTCACACATTTTTTAAAAAATCACAGCCACTTCTCAGCCTAGCTCCTCAAAAGTATGGTGTCATCAAAAGAAAAGTACCTGGTACTGTCCTTGATTTAATTCCTGGGTTGATATTTCAAGATTGCTTAATGTAGGTATCTTTGTTGCTTGTGTTTAAAACCCTTGTGGAATGATTGCTTTTCAGATGTGTTCTAGATATGGCTTGTGTTTGGGTTTTGAGACTCTAATGACTCTGAAGCTATTATATTTTTCTTATACCAGGAAGGAAAACTAATTAGATCAATCACAACATGTTAGCCCTAGTGATATGGTCAGCAATACCATAGCATCAGGCACAGCTTAGAAAATGACAATTTGTGGTAGTTATTAATCTATCACTTTTAACTATGTGAGTTAAATTAAAACCAAGGACCAACCCAGCGTAAGTTTATAATGAATAAACTCTTCAATATAGCATCTTTCCCCTTCGGGGTGGGTAGTTAAAAGGAGTTGGGGAGGGAGGGACAGGTAGAAAGAACAGGTAAGATTAGCGGTGAGGCCAGAAGACACAGAAAGATCACACAAACTCTAAGAAGTTGTTAAAGGCAAGAGAAAATAGCAGAAGGAAAGAACAAAGATGTGAATAGAACCACCTAACAGCAACAGGGAGGCTAGATACCAAATTTACTTTCCTTTAAACCTAATGATAATCAAGAGAAGGAAAATGAGAAGAAAAGAACAGTAAGGGAGAAATCTGATTTCAGTGCAGAAAGGAACAAATGGGGAGATGAGGGCCAATGTGGGACAGTGAGGAATGAGAGAGAGAGAGAGAGAGAGAGAAAGAAAAGATAAAAGAAAGAAAAGTAAAACTTTGAAGAGTAGGGAAAAAAAGTAAAAATTAAGAATTAAAAATAAGAAAGAAAAAAAAAGTACCTTCAGCGAGCAGTTGGTACAGTTCTCAATAGATGTTTTGGGACATATTTGCCTTGAAAATTAAAAAATATCCTATAGTAAATTTATCATGGCACCCTGGTTACCTCAGCGCAGACTTTGGGAGCTGTAGACTTTGTGACACATGCTCGTGAGTCAAACTTAGGTGTGTCCCAGATCCATGTCCTTTTTAATATTTATTCTTTTAAACTAGACTCTACTACTAAATAAATTTAATTTGAATTCAGTATAATACTTGCAAATACCATAATAGTAGACAAGGTTCAGGTCTAAGTCACCTCTGTTTGTTGTCGTGCTTAATTTTGTGTCTTGGACATAGCAGGTATCCAGTAAGTAATTTATTGAAAGGAAAAGAAAATCTACCCCCTGACTTGGAGACAGTTTATAAAATCACATAAAGGACAAGAAAGGAACCACAGAAAAGTTATTGTTCTAGAATCCTAATTTCCTCAGGCTTCTTTCAGTTAAATATGTCTTGTTTTAAAGGAGAAATTTGGCCCTTGAAAAGCTGCATATAAATTAGTGTCGATAAAATAACTTAAAATATCATACTGGGAACTTAAGTACTTTGAATAAGTAATTTTATCAGCCAATCCTTGATTCTGGTAGAGATGCTCACCCTTTGGCTTTTCACCTTTGTGTTTTGATTCTTCTAAAACTGTTTTCCTTAAAGTGAAACATACCACAGATTGCGTTTAAGCCCCAGCTGTTATACAGATTTCTCAGAAGAAGGTCTCAAGCTTGCCCAGGGAGCATACTGTACAGTCAGCACATGTAAGACCTTGCACTTACAGACCTTTTAAGCTAAGATAGGTCAGGCCAGGTCAAAAGCCCTGTGGGGTGCACTTACCTAGGTTTGCTGAGGAAGCTGTGCACAGAAAACTGCAGTGGCACTGGATGTTCCTTGTTAGGCTCTGCTCTTCGTAAGTACAAAATCAATGTCCAAACAGAACTGTGAATGGCACAGAGGTGATAGAAGTGTTAGCTCCAAGATAAACACTTCCCCTGTCTTTGGCAAGTACAGAAATTATTTGTCATTTTAAAAAACCTGGATACGTAGCAAAGGCTGCTGTAGATTAACAGTTGTTGTCTGTGTGCCTGCCTCTTAAAGATCGTGGGTACTCTAAATACAAACACTTCTACAGGCTCATAAGGGGCATTGTTACTGGTGAGATATTTAAGTCTCACTACTACTGAAGCAACATTGTGCGCAGCCATGAAAGATAGTCTGTGCAGTAGATGTGTCCCCTCTGAATCTCCAAGTAAACCATGCAGCAGGGTAAGAATTATGGGTAGTAATTTGGGTGTTAAAATATTAACACATTTTTACATATCTAATGTGGTTTCCTTTTTAAATAGTAGACAGATTATGGCATACAAGCAGATAGGTTTATGATTTCAAATTAAGTTTTAAGCATTAAAAAAATACAAAAGGAACTAGTTGGTTGTAAATATATTGAGCCTATCTAAACAAGAAATTGCTTTCTTTTCTACTTCTCTATGTTTCAGCTAATGTACAGACAGACTTATTTTGTGGTTCTAACTTGTGAAGGAAGCGTCACGAGTTTTAATCTTCAGACTTCAAAACTTTCTGTTGTTTATCTTAGACACATATAATCTCTGGACTCAAAATGAGTCAGGGAGGGCTTCCAGGAGGAGGTGTTCTTCATACCTGGGCATTGAGAGGGAGAGAGCCATTGTGTCCATCTGCCTTCACTGTATTGTACTTGGAACTGATCCCTTGAGAGCAGAGACAGACTTTTTTACCTTTTACTTCCCTTTTTCCTGACTTCCACTTCTCTCTGACTTGTGAAAAATTTGTCCTGGCCAAGGGAGCGGGACCCCTTAATGTTTTTCTCATTTCTCCTATTTCCCCACAGGCAAAGATGCCTTTTGATGCCAACAAACTGTACTGCAGTGAAGTACTGGCCATCCTGCTCCAGGACAACGATGGTGAGGCTCCCTCTCAGTATTGATATTCTGTTAGGATAGGAGGCAGGCTTGTTTCAGATCATGACAGCAAGCTCTCTTGCCTTTGGCATCCCCTTGATTCCCCTCTCGCTCTCTCTGCAGCTTTTGTACTCTGTCAAGTTGTATTGATTTTGTTTGCTGATGTATCAGTGTTAGACGGCTGTAAAATCTGACAGTTAGCTTCATTTTTTTTTTTCTCCCTCTATTTTTTTCCCCTTTTAGAAAACAGGGAATTGCTTGGGGAGCTGGATGGAATTGATGTGCTTCTTCAGCAGTTATCTGTGAGTAATTCTTGTGTTTCTTGTCTGCCATAAAGATACATGGCCTGCTTTAAATGGGAGGTGGAGCTGGAGATTGTGGGAAGGGATAAACCATGTGATGAAAATCACGTGGAACATATGGGTAGCTTGGAGGTTATACTGGAGGCACATGGTTTGCCTCCTTTTCTTAGTCATTGGCTCTTTCTGACCACATACCACTTGGAACCTGGCCTGGCCTTTCCTCATCTTCTGATGTGAGAATGTCAGTCTAAAAGATATGCTACTTGCTTACGTGTGTGTTCTTGGGCCAAGAATAACAAACTACTGTCACTTGGTCCCCTCCCAAGATTACTCACCTCCTTTCCTTTTGGTCTGCCCCTAAAATAGAGTCTGTTCATTTAGGATCCAGAGACCATCAAAGAGAATAAGTTCTGGTGCAGTGGGATAAAGGTCACAGAGTACTATAGGGAAGGACATGACATCGGGGGCTGGAATGAGAAATAGAAAACTGCCATTTGCTCACTGAAAGAGATACAAATTCAAATGAAATGTTATTCTGCTGGCATTCTGAAAATACTGTAGATTTCTTCTAACAAATCTCATCTGTGTTATTCTAAAAACAGGACTGAGAATAGATCATTTGGATAAAATCTTAAGAGTGTTGGAAGTGCCTGAGATGTCAGTTTGCATACAGCTTCTGTCTTGGTGCCAGCAGCCTGAGTGGCTTGGCCTCCACCCCAAAAATAGAGCTTTGAAATGTGAATCTGTTTCTAGTTCTGGGAAGGTGCTTAATCCTTTTCCTGCAAGATTATTGATTGTCTCAGAGTAGACTGTATGGGTATGCATATGCTATTAAAAGGCTTTCCTCCTAATATGCCATAGAACTCTGAGAAAGACCAGACTTCTACTTTGAGCCCTCCCCATGACTTTGAGCCCCTTCTACTGTGTAAGGCAATTCAGTAGTCCTGTTTTTAGGAAACTTTTCCTATGTTAGGGAAAGATTTACCCCTCTAGGTTGTGGTTACTTTTAGGAGCAAACGGTTGATCTGGTTAGATTGAGCAAGCAGTAGGGATGGGGGTAGTGGGCAGAGTTGTTTCTTGACCTGAGTAGTGGTTTTGGATCACTTTATTCATTTAACTATGAATGTCCTTTATGGAGTTGTCTATATCTGTTATATTTTACATAGGAGGTTTTTGTCTGTTTTTTAAATCTGCCTCCTTGGAAGTGTCAGTCATTTATGGACTGAGTGATTAGCTGAGTGTTTTTGCATGAACTGGTATCCATTTATTTAAAAGCTGTGAATCTGAAAGCTCAGTTTCTCTAAAATGGAAACTAATGAGAATTTTGCATAGCAAACTTGTATTTTCTCAGTTGTAGGGTTATTATGACAGGCAAGCTTTGGAAATTGTTTAGTGGTAGTTGATAAAAAGATGTGCTTTTATGACTCTGTGCTTTTTGCTGTCCTTGCTTGACAGGTGTTTAAAAGACACAATCCTAGCACAGCCGAGGAACAGGAGATGATGGAGAATCTGTTCGATTCGCTCTGTTCTTGCCTGATGCTCAGTTCCAATCGTGAGCGCTTCCTAAAGG
Source organism: Heterocephalus glaber (assembly GCF_000247695.1). The sequence goes on along the minus strand of NW_004624842.1, from coordinate 1,867,993 downwards.
GTGAGGGCCTTCAACTGATGAATCTCATGCTCAGGTAGGTTTCTGAGTTCCTAGCTCTTCCATCTCTTTTTGCCCAGCACCTAATTGTTGGATTTAACAACATATAGCTCTGGTCATTTTTTCACCTTGAGTTTCCCATACATACAGAACAGTGTTTAGGTGTGGGTGTATGTTTTGGCATGTATATTTGGTCTTTTCTAAAGTTAGAGTGGATAAATAAAAGTGTGTTGCATTCTGGTCTGCTTCTCCCAATTGGTAATATGATTACATTGAAGGGTAGTATCTTTTTCTTCTTCCCTTAGTGTTTTGGTTTTGAGGAAACCTAGACATTAACTTCTAAACTTAATCATTTGTTCATCTCTAAACTTGACCATGTTTTCTGTATATCCCATGTAAACCTATTATGCCATGTTTGTCTACATTTTTGTTATTGAGAGCAAAATATTCATACTTTCATTTTTATATTCAGTAATGTATTGTGTGTATGCTTTGTGCTTAAATATAGGAAATCTGATAGTGTGCAGGATTCTTCTAGAACTTTTATGTAAAGTACTTTTCTTATATAGCTTACTATTTATACTAATTCCTTTAAAAAAATGGGCATCATGGTAGTTTTTCAGTTATTTCACAGAATCCCAAAGTTGGAAACAAAAGAGGAAGATAACTGGTATTGATCTTTTTGAGAAATCTGGCTAGGAAGGAGAATAGAAGGGAAGTGGTAACCAGGGTTAAGTATAGGGTCAAGGGACAGTTTTTAAGTTTGAAAGACACTGTGTGGCTGGAATACTGTAATCATTATGGAATTATTCTTTATGGAATCACCAGCGTCTGCTATTTTGAAACTTCTATTAATGTATGATGAAAACTTTGTTGAACTAAGATATTTCTTTGACTATAATTTGAACTATAGCCATGCAGACTTGCTATTAAAATATTTATAAGGAATTATGTTAAATCTCAGGCAGACACAGAAATAAATAGACAGAATTTATGCTTCTAGAAGCTAAAATAACAGCTCTGTCATTCAGTCTGTCACTCAGAGACAGCCTGTCTTTGTGTGTATGTTTTCTCCTATTCTTTTTTCTATCATTTATTTTCTTGTTTGTAACAACTTTTTAGATCTGCCACACATCTAATTTGCTATATTGTTTCTTTTTAAGCTTAACATGCTGTTTCCCATACTGTGACATAATCTTCATGAGAGTTTTCTATAACTACGTAATGGACTCTAAGGGACATAGCTTACTTAGTATTCTTCTGTTGTTGATATTGAGATTATTTCCAGTGTTTTACTATCATAACAAATTCAATGAATATTTTTGGATTTTAGGATTATCAAAATATATATTTCTAAAATTTCTTCTCTAAAAAGGTTTGGGGAAAGCTGAGCAATCTCTTTTGTCCAGTGTTTAACAGACCTTGGATTGATTGAAAATTTTCCATTGAGAAATTGCCATTAAAAACAAATTGTTTTTTAAAGTGCAGAGAGAGCTATGGCAAATTACTCAGAAGCCTTTACTATTTGGCTGATTCCTGCCAGGTTTATTCTCTTGAATCTTTTGTTTGTTTCTTTCCTTTACCTTTTTAATTGCCTGTCCATTTGTTGAAATGACCCACCTTCTCTTAAACAAATAGCGTATAAAGAAGATGTATTTGGCCTTTTGGGTCTTCTAACCTTAAAATTATACTTTGCAGGGACTTTTCCCTAAGGTTCCTAAAGGTCTGAACTGCCAATGACTTTAGATGGTTGGTGTGCAAATATTAAGTGATGTATTCTCTAACATATGGCTTGGTAATGTGTAGCAGTGGGGAGCTGAATAAATAACCAGAAATATAGATTATTCAAATGGGGATGCTGAGATTCTGGGAGGCTAATTAAAGAAGAGTTCCAAAAGACTTAGAAACTGTACTTCTCTAGGATCTCCTCACTTTTCATTTTTGAATGCTGAAGTTGCTGTTAGATTCCTTTTGCCTTAATTAGCTATATTAGCAGATTCAGCATTTCCTTTTGTCTCTTTCCTGTGCTCTTTGTTCTGCATTGTTTTTCTTCTTCAGACTCCCAAATGGAAAATTTTATTGGAAGGAACTTTTTTTTTCCTACTGTATTTGCCCTTCCTGATCTAGTAAAAGCTGCCAAGTTGCTCTGTTTAAAGAGAACCCATTCAAAACTTAGAAGTACTGAAGGTCAGGAAAATTTCTATGGTTCCATTGTCCCTACAGACGAATTTTTATTTTGTCTTTCATCGGTTATGAAATTCCCCCTTGGAGTGGTGGTACTACGATGTGGAATGGAAGAATGGGCTTTTGAAGGAAAATGTGAGTTTTCAATATAGATCTTTACTGACTAGCTCTGGATATCTGGTGAATTACTTTAACCTTTTTGACCCTCTGACCCTCAATTTTTTTCACATAAAAATTAGAATAATAACACTAAATTTGCAAGGATATTGAGGAAATTAAACTGAATAAAGTGGTACAGTTAAAATATTGCTAGGGTACTATGTTAACTTTCTTTGTTAAGTGCTAGGCCTGTACAGAGATGAACAAGAAGGGTTCCTTCAGGAATCTCAAAGGCTAGTGAGGGGATGGACGTTAAATAACTGTAATATAATTTAATGTGGTAACTAGTATTATGAGAACAGATTAATGTTATATGTGTATACTTAATGAATTTTTTCGTTTATGATTCTTAACAAGGAAAGGTCACAAACGATAATCATCAATATACACATGCGCAATTTCTTGCATGCACATGTGCACACACATGTATTAAGTCCCCATACCAATTTATATAGAATGAAATACACCCATTTAAAGTTTACACGTATAATTCTAACATGTTTACACCTTTATTTCCATGCCACAATGAAGATAGAATAGTGCTGATCAGTAGAAATGTGATGAAAACAAGATATGTAATTTATATTTTGTAATAGTCATGTTAAAATGGTTAAAAGAAGCAAATTAATTTTAATAATTTGTTAATATAACCCAATATATCAATTTATCATTTTAGTATAGAACCAATATTAAAGATTATTAGCCATTTTATATTCTTTTTCATACTGAATCTTTGAAATTTAATGTGTGTCTTACAATTACATTTGAGTTTAGATGTTAAATTTTCATCAAAGTACTTGATTTATGCTTAGAATACATAAAATTTGCAGTTGAAAAAAGTTGATTCTCATCCCCGTTTCTCCAAACATAGTTTTCCAATAACTGAATCAAGTATTAAATTTTAAAGTTAACCTTAAATTTAAATTTAATTTAAAACTTAGTTCCTTGTGTGTAATGGCCACATTTCAGATGCTTAATAAGTACACTTGGCTAGTGGCTACTATATTGGATACACACATAACTTGTTTTTACTATCCCAAAAGTTTCCTTTGATCCCTTTTGCTATCAGTTCCCACCCCATCCCTCTTCCCTCAAGTAACCACTGTCGATCTAGATTTCATATAAGTAGAGTCATACAGTGTGTTTTTTTCTCTAGCTTATTTCACTTGGGAGACTTAGAAATTTATTCATTTTGGATCTACTGAATGTTTCCTTTCATATTTAGTAATATTCCATTATCTCTACATTCCAGTATATCAGCTTGTTTATTACTTGTTGACAGACATTTGTGTTGTTTCCAGTATTTTACCATATGAGCCAAAAGCTCTTTGGCTTTGAACATGAGAAATTTTTACAAATAGTTCATGGACATTTGAATAAAATTTGTTTCAGGAGTATAAAATGCTATAGGTATTTCCAAAATCAGTTTTGTAAATACATCAGCTCTCTTGTAATCTTTTTTTCTTTCTACTTTGTTCAGTCTCTTGCCATAATTGTGGATTTTTTCCCCATTTTCTCTTGACACTTGTGCTTGTTATATTCTATTTGTGTGCTCAGCAAGTAAACAGTAATTACTTTTATCTTAATCTTGGATTCTTATGGTTTCCTTAATGGTTTTATTTTGTTTTGTCTTTTTTCACTCTTTCATTATTTTTCTTCTATGGAGATTCTTCCTGTTTCTTCTATTAATGTTTACGTTTACTTCTTAAAAAAAAAATGTGGCTTTATTTCTTTGCCCATGGAGTTTTGAAATGGTACTAAGTCTCCTCAGAGGATTGATCTCTGCCTCAACCTCCTGTTGCCATCTCTTCTTATTCTTTTTTTCCCATGCATTTACATTCTACTCTCTCAGCCAGATTAGATTGCTAACATATTTCTTTTTTTTCTCTTGGTGACTCTCCCCAGATATCAGGCTTAAACTGCTCTAAACAGCCATCTGCGTCTGTGTCACTTCCCTCAACCCTGTCCTCAGCCTTCAGTTTTTTGGTTGAATTCTAGCATCCTTTGCTTACCTCTGTAGAGCACTTACACTCTCTACAGCTGACATTACATCTGCTACTGTACCATAAGATTTTTGAAAATAGAGACCAGGTCTTTCTCTTTCTATCTCCAGTACCTACCAACAGATACACATTTGGCTTTCAGTACATCTTTTCTAAATGAATGAGCAAAATCTGAGAAATGGTTTTGGTGTTTAGAATCACTGACTCATGGAATTTCTAGCAAATCTTATACATAGACCCAGAGAAGGATGAGTGACTTATTAAAAGCCATGTAGCTGAGAACTCAGTCTCTTGCCTGAAGATATTCAATCCTCTTTTTCCCTGTGACAAGTTTTAGTGCACGAAGAGCACAAAACAGGCTGTAGGGTAGCTGTGATCCTAATCTTCAGGATTCAGGGGAGGTCTGGATAGGAGGCAGCTCTAGTTTAGGGATCACTGCTTGTTTGCCCTGTGCCTGAGCTGGGCTTCAGAAGAGAAGCTAGCACAAGTATCCACACTCAGTTTTGTCCCCTTTGGGGTACTGAAATCTCTCACTTCTCTTCTTCCTTCTAGCTATTGCAGGGTAATAGTTTTAGTGTTTGCTTCTTAGAATCTTTCTAATTCAAGATTCAGTAAAGACTTTCATGCAGACTTGTGTCTCTCAGCTTTTGTTTCTGGAACTGAGCACTAGCACTTCTCTCCCCTGCCCTCCCAAGCCTTTCTTCTCACTCACCCTGCCACTTGAGTGAGTTGAGTCATCAGGTGACTTTTTCTCATTCCTGTGTTCTGAGTATATGGATTTCACAGTGCTTGACAGAATCAATAAGGAAAAAAGCCATCTTTTCTTTCTTTTTTATCTCTCAGCTAAAGAGCAAATGAAGATATCTTGTGGGAAAGAAGGATAGTTGAGGTGATATTTAAAAGTGAAACTCATGCTGTGAAAAAAGCATTAGATGACCATTATAGAGTATAGGAACCACCACACAAAAAAGAGAGGGGGCAGAGGGGGAAGAATTTCTCATTTTGTCCCCTTAGCATTTTATAAGGTAAGAAGTAAGCCAGGGGGTGGGGGGTTTGCCAGGCAGTTCAGCCTCAATCTTCTGATTGGATAGTCAAGAGTGAGGGGACAGAGAGGATGTTTAGAAAGTCTTTGGTGAGCAGAAGGATTAAGATATAAACATGAGCCAGGTGGTATTTTTATAGTCAGGGATGGTTGAAAGAAAAATGAAATTTCTAGGGGAATCACAATTTGTTGTGCAATTTAACAAAGTGATCAGATTCAGAGGGTCCAAGTAGCTATTTTAGAATTTGACAGGAAATGAAGATGATGCTATAGCAGGACCCTCATTGCCCCTGGATGGAGACTATTTTGCCATTCTGAATTTCTTGGTTACCGATATCTCTCTTAGGTAACATGGTTACTAGAAATAGATTATGATATATAAGGTTTAATTTTAGTCTGTACTCCAAATTATGTATTTTTTACCACTACAAAGCACTTTTTAACAGTACTTTGTTGTATCAGAATAGTTCAGTGCTCTTTAAGAAACAACAAAGTGGGCCAGGGATTTAGCTCAGTGACACTGCGCCTGCCTCGAAAGTGCAAGGTCCTGAGTTCAATCCCTGGTACCGCCAAAAAAAAAAAAGAAAAAGAAACAACAAAGCCAGTGGGAGACAGAAGAATTACATTGTCAGTTTCCTTGAAAATGTTGACATGAAGCTTATTACTTCCGTTGAAAAGCCGTATTCTAGTTAGAAAGAGAAGAGACCACTGAGATCCCAAGGGATGTATACAAATACAACCTTGGGTTGTATAACAGAAATACAGTGAACCCATCTTTGTTATTAACTGTGTGTGGTGGGGTGGAGAATCAGTCATAACCTTTCTGGAAACCGCTTTTTTTCACTCGGAGTTTTCAGTAAGGTTTTCCTTAACTGAAAGAAAAGTGACTCTGACAAAGAAAACAAAATGATATTGGTATACTATCTTCAGAGTAAGTCTCTGCAAACTCAGTCCTGGACTGTGAGCTCATGACAAAGCAGATAGGTAGATGGCCCATCCTGAGGAACTTAGGATTTTATGCTCTTGTTGCATAATTTGTTCTTCACTGGTTTTGTTCCTAATGAAAATCCGAAGGTCCAAACTATTTTTATTCTTATGATCCTTTATAGTTTTTTAAGAGTTAGAGTCTTTTGTTCTAACTCTTAAATCTAAATCTTCTGAATCTTAAATCTTCCAGTATTTAAGTATAAAAGCAAAATAAAAGGTGAAATCTTTTACACATCAGCTATGCTTCCTGATTGGCCTGTATATAGTTTGTATTCCAAGCTGCACACGCAGATCTTGCTTGTTGTTTGTCCAACAACAAACATTTCCTTTCCCCAAGCTGAATATTATCATTCTGTCTTAGATGAATAATAGTAGTTTGCACCTGTTCTCAAGGAACCAGAAAAACGCTTCAAAGGCCCAAAGTAATCCTTCCAACAGCCCTCCAGGCTGACATTACCACTTCATAAATGAGAAAGTGCTGTTAGTGGAGAAGGCAGATTAACTGAATCAAGATTACGTGGCAAATGAATAGTTGATAATTTAAAATAGAAAAAAAAGGTCCAAAGACGAAGGAGTGAAGGGAGGGGAAGGGGAAAGGAAAAGAGGGAAAGGAAAAACTAGGAGAAAAAAAAAAATGGAAATGAAATCTATGTAAATAGGGAAGGGTGGAGGGGATGAAGGGCGCACAAGTAATGGGGAAAAAAATAACCAAGATACGTCATGTACAGGTACAAGCACCCAATGAGAAATGTAAATGTATTGTATACCTAAAATGTACCGATAAAAGAATTAAAAAAAAAAGATTACGTGGCAGGAAGTAGTGTAGGAACTGTCTGAGCCTTCCTTCAGACTTGATAGCTGTTGTAGTTAAATGTATTTAAGATACATAATTTGATGAGTTTGCAGTATGTACAGACACATCATACCAGCAGCATGACGTTCAGAGTATTTATTGCACTCAAATACTTCCCTTATGCCCCTTTGTAATCGATGGCTCCTCTCCCCCCATCTCAGTGTCCATAGGCAATCATTGATTTGCTTTCTGTCCATTATATTTAGTTTGCATTTTCTAGAATTTTATTTGAGTGGAATCATACAGTATATACTTAGCCGGTGTTTCTGGAGATTATCAATTTTAGTGATCTCAAAGAACCAGTTTTTGTTTCATTGATTTTTCACTACCATTTCTATTTTAGTGATTTCCACTCTGGTGCTGTTTCTGTCTTGTTCTTTTTAAAAATAACTTTAGTATCAAACACACATACAGAAATTAAAACCATTCAAAGAAGAACAATGCAAGGGGAAAAAAAACTACAATAATATTCAAATACAGTAGAATGCAACCAAAACAAACCTGAAAAGCACTTAAACATTTTTCCATATACCTTAAAAAAGCATCTCAAATTCCAACAAGACACCAGAGGATGTGATTTGTTTCAGAAAGGTCCCCCAAACCAACATTGAACAAATAGTGCTCTAGAAAAAAAAACTCCAGTTAGCTAGCATACTCCACATAAGCCATACTTCTCCCTAATTTAAATTTCCATACAGTCATATGACACGCGATAGAAACACAATCCAAGAAATCTGTTATTAGGCCATTTCATCCATGTGTATCCTTAATTACACTTTCAGTTTCTCACACTAGAGAAACTATTCGGCATTTACACATGTATCCTATTTATTTCAGTTAAGAGAACAACCTCAATATGCATCCATTTAGCTATAAATGTCTCTAGTTTCTCATTCTTTATGGCTGAGTACTACTCCATTTTATAAAAAAACCACATCTTCTTTATCCAGTCTCCAGTTGATGGGCACTTAGGTTGTTTCAAAGCTTTAGCTATTACAAACTGTGCCACT